>PVKV010010290.1:8119-37882 GCA_004027835.1 Alouatta palliata | reverse complement strand
GGGAGGCGGAGGTTGCAGTGAGCCGAGATCGCGCCATTGCACTCCAGCCTGGGTAACAAGAGCGAAACTCTGTCTCAAAAAAAAAAAAAAGAATAAAACGGTAAAAACTACACTTTCAGCAGGGCGCAGTGGCTCGTGCTTGTAATGCCAGCACTTTGGGAGGCCAAGGCTGGCAGATCACCTGAGGTTGGGAGTTTGAGACCAGACTGACCAACGTGGAGGAACCCCATCTCTACTAAAAATACAAAATTAGCCAGGCGTGGTGGCGCATGCCTGTAATCCCAGCTACTCAGGAGGCTGAGGCAGGAGAATCGCTTGAACCCAGGAGGCGGAGGTTGCAGTGAGCCGAGATCACACCACTGCACTCCAGCCTGGACAACAAGAGTGAAACTCTGTCTCAAAAACAAACAAAAAGAACTACACTTTATTCCTTCTCATTCCATTTCTTCAGTCACCACATTCCCCACTCTAGGAACAGCTACTATTGCTGGCCTCGTGTGCTCCTTCAAAGCTATTCTAGGAATATATAAGCACACAGGTATGTATTCTTTTGTAGTGACACCAAGGGTGGCTTATGAAATGCATGTTCTGTATCCTTGGTTAAGTTTTCCTGGTTTTCTTTTTACTGCCTGACATTCTTACCCCCTTTCCCACCCCTAAACGCTGAGCACAGTGACAGGGAGGAAAGATGCTCTGAAGGTCTGTGGTCAGCCCCTACCCGACAGCTCTGTGAGCTGCAAGTGACCAAATTGCTCTGAGTCTCACCTTCCTCATCGATAAAGCAGGGTCATAATGCCCCAAAGGTGTCATGGAGAGATGTGGTATTAGAGATGACAAGTGTGATCCTTATGGAAGAATTGACATTCTTCCCTGGTGAGCTGCCTCCTTCCCCAGAGATGTGGTCACTTGATGGCTGGGCAGGGGCTGGGCTCTGGACCAAGTGCACCTCCTGAGGGTGGAAGTGACACGCAGGGATGGGAAGTGTCGCCTCTGCACTGTGGCTCAGAGGTGCCTGAGTGGGGAGGGAGAGGACAGGGTGACCTAGGAGGGCTGTGTTCTTGGCCTGTGGTTTAGATGTTGGCACTGATGAGTTGGTAGCTCTGCCCTCTTTTGGAAGATTGGATGGGCATCCTCCAATCTTCCAAAGACAGGGAGCCCCAGGACCCCCACAACGGTAGCATTTTACATGAAGCACATTATTGGTGGGGTTATTTTTATGGGGAAAACTTTGAGAAGTTTTATAATTGCATACATGTAAATGTATTAGGAAATACAGTGTAGAATGCCCATGGAAGGTAAAGTCTCAAGGACATTTGGCTTTTTCAGTGGTAGCCTCAGGCTTCTCTCCTAAAGCTCGAGGGGGTAGGAAGGCATGTCTGTTTGCTGCGTTTCGTTTGTCTATTTGGCAGTCCTGGAGAAAAAATATTAGAAGCACTGGTCTAATTAATGGTTCTGCCTTAAGCCAGGTGACAATGATCTGGTTCCTTTTTTATGTATCTTTTTATTCCATAATGGATTAGAAGAGGCTTATAACAAAAACAATAAATAACAACAATCTATGATATTAAAAAGCAGAACCAGTGGAAAATGGACAGTAATAAGTCAGTTTGGACGTGACGAGGAAGAGGGCCAGGATAAACAAATAAATATACATAAGAGGGCAATAAAAGCTGAGGGAAAAAATTAAGCCGGGTAATGAGAATAGAGAGTGTGGAGGAGGAAGGGTATTGCTCTTTATTAATTTATTTATTTAGAGACAGGGTCTCACTCCGTTGCCCAGGCTGGAGTGCAGTGGCATGATCTAAGCTCAATTGCCGGGGCTCAATCAATCAATCTTCCCACCTCAGCGTCCTGAGTAGCTGGGACTATAGGTGCACGCCACCTCGCCCGCTAATTTTTGTATTTTTAGTACAGATGGGGTTTCACCATGTTGCCCAGGCTGGTTTCAAACTCCTGGCTTGAAGCCATCCACCCACCTCAACCTCCCAAAGTGCCAGGATTACAGGCATGAGCCACCCTGCCCAGCCTAGGGTATGGCTCTTTAATGGAGTGATTACGGAAGGCCTATCCTCTCCAAGAAGGAGACATTTGAATTGAGACCAATGGAAAAAAGCATTGGGTGGCACAGGAATAGCCAGCACAGGCCCTGAGGCAAGAGTGGGCTTACCGTATTGAAGGAGATCAGTGTGGCCAGCATGGAGCCATAGGGAGCAGGAGTGAAGGAGGGTTGGAGCACATGGGGTCTTGCAGGCATCCTAATGATTTGAGTGTTTACCGTGAGGGGGTGGGCCAAGCAGAGGAGTGAGATCACCTGACTTAGGTTTAACAGGCTCAAACTGGACGCAGTGTTGAGAACTGACTTCCATCATAAATGTGGCAGCAGGAAGACCAGGCAGAAGGCAAAGAAATGATAGTGGCTTGGACCAAGTGTGTGGCAGCTGAGGAGGTAAGAGATAATCAGGGGCCAGGTGTGAGGCTCACACCTGTAATCCCAGTAGTTTGGGAGATTAAAGTGGGAGGATCGCTTGAACCCAGGAGTTCAAGACCAGCCTGGGCAACATAGGGAGACCCCACCGCTACAAAAAATTAACAATAAAAAAAGTTAGCCAGCCGTGGTGGTGTGTACCTCTGGTACAAGCTACTTGGGAGGCTGAGGTGGCAGGATCATTTGTGCCCAGGAGGTCAAGGCTGCAGTGAGCTATGATTGCATCACTGCACTCCAACCTGGGTGACAGGGTAAGACCCTGTCTGAAAAAAAGAAAAAAAAAAAAAAAAGAAAGAAAGAAATGGTGGGTACATTTTAAAGTCAAACTGACAAGATTTACCAAGGGATTGGAAGTAGGGTGTGAAGAGTGGTCAGGGAAGAATGTGGCTCCAGACCCTGAGGTGGAGAAGGCTCCGGGTGTGGGCGGCCGGGTGGGACTCAGCTGCTCAGTTGTATACCTGTTAAGTGTGAGATGCCATTAAGCAGTTAAGTGCAAACACTGAGTTGGTAGCTGGCTCCCTAACTGGCATTCGGGGGAGGGCGGGAAGTCATCAGGATGGTGAGATTTGAGGATGTCATGTCTATTATCCCAGGCTTACCTCTGTATAGAGCCAAGGAAAGAACACATCTAAAATACTCAGAGGATTGTTGGGTTGCAGTTCCCTAGCTCTGCAGATAGCTTGATCCCAACTGGTGGGTGTTTTTCTTTTTTTTGAAACGTAGTTTTGCTCTTTCTTACCCAGGCTGGAGTGCGATGGCATGATCTTGGCTCACTGCAACCTCTGCCTCCCGGGTTCAAGTGATTCTCCTGCCTCAGGCTCCCGAGTAGCTGGGATTATAGGCATGCATCACCACGCCTGGTTACTTTTGTATTTTTAGTAGAGATGGGGTTTCTCCATGTTGGTCAGGCTGGTCTTAAACTGCTGACCTCAGATGATCCGCCCACCTAGGCCTCCCATAGTGCTGGGATTAAAGATGTGAGCCACTGTGCCCAGCCATCAGTGTACACACTTACAGGGGGTTGGGAGGAGGATAGGAAAATGCCTGGTCCACTACATAACCACAGGAGCTTCCTGGTAGAGGAAAAGGGGTGCCTTTAGAGCTCAGCCACTGGTATTAACTAGAAGCTTTGTGTGATCTTCCCTTGAACTAACTTGGGATAATATTTGTCCTTCAAGGACACTCCCATGCTCAAGTATCTCTCACCACCTTCACCAAAGTCTACTCCAAAACAGTCATCATGCTGGGACTCCTTCAGGGTAAAACCAGCCAGGAGACCAGGCTTCCAGCTAGAGCGCAGAGTTTCTCAACCTCGATACCACTGACATGTAGCTAGATTTGTTGTGGGAGGCTGTCCCGTACATTGTAGGACATTTAGTATCACCCTTGGCCTCTACCTACTAAATACCCTTACTATTCCCCTAGGCTGTCAACCAAAAAATGCCTCCAAATCTTCCAGATATTGCCAAATATCCTCTGGGAAGCAAAATTGCCCCTCGATAAGAACCACTAAAGTAAACTAAGACACCAGGGGCTGCATGTTCAGAAACTAAAAAGGGACTGGTAGAAAACTGGGGGCAGCAGAGATTTTTCCCCCCTCAAATCAGAATACATCGTCACTGTTTCCTCTGTCTAATTTCCTCAAGCTAGACTGCAGGAATGTTCTGGAAGAGTGTTCTAACACTTCAGAACCCTGGAGCCCAACTCCCTGCATAACAACCCTGGCTCTTGGGCTTGCTAGCTCTGTGACCTTGGGCAAGTTACAAAGCCTTTGGTAACAAAAGTGCCTGCCTCCTGGGGTTGTTGAGAGGATCGTATGCAATAATATGTGTAGGCTGGACACGGTGGCTCATGCCTGTAATCTGAGCACTTTGGGAGGCTGAGGTGGGCAGATCACGAGGACAAGAGATTGAGACCATCCTGGCCAACAAGGTGAAACCCCGTCTCTACTAAAAACCCAAAAATTAGCCGGGCATGGTGGCAGGTGCCTGTAACCCCAGCTACTTGGAAGGCTGAGGCAGGAGAATCGCTTGAACCCAGGAGGCAGAGGTTGCAGTGAGCCAAGATCGCGCCACTGCACTGCACTCCAGCTTGGCAACTGGGTGAGACTTCATCTCGAAAAAAAAAAAAAAGAAATGTATGTGTAAAGTGCTTAGAACTGTGCCTGGTACCTAATGAGTTGTTGCAGGACATGTTCCCCCAGGAGACTGAGGTTTGTGTGCAGCAAGTTTGCTGGGAGTGCCCTCAGGACACACACTCATGTGGGAGAGGAAAGAGAAGCAGGCACAGGGAAAAGCTGGGCTGCCTGCACCTGCAATGGAGGCGCGTCCTAGTCTTCAAGGACCTTCAGAGTTGTCCTGCATTGAGGAGAGGGACTGGTTAGTGACTATGAGCTGCCACTAGGGAGTGGGCATGACCTTGGGTGAGGTGGCTTTCCTCTGGAAGGAGAGTTGGCAGCGGGGGCGTGGCAGGGAACTGGCAGCGGGGGCGTGGCAGGGAACTGCCAGCTGCTGGCTGGGGGTGCAAAAACTTCAGTCTTGGGAAGGGAGAGGGTCAGGGTGACAGTGTAGCATCCACTGTGAGTGCTTGCTGACCAGTATCATGAGGCTTGATTCAAACAGAAGCAAGCCTGGGCAACACAGCGACACACCATCTTTAGAAAAAGAAATGTTTTTAATTTATCAGGCATGGTGGTGTGCACCTGTTGTCCCAGCTACTCAGAAGGCTGAGGGGGGAGGATCACTTGGGTCCAGGAGTTTGAGGGTTCAGTGAGCTATGATCGTGCCACTGCACACTAGCCTCGGCAACAAAGCGAGACCACATCTCTAAGATAGATAGATAGATAGATAGATTTGGAGATGGAGTCTTGCTCTGTTGCCCAGGCTAGAGTGCAATAGCAAAATCTCGGCTCACTGCAACCTCCACCTCCTGGGTTCAAGCAATTCTACTGCCTCAGCCTTTCATGTAGCTGAGATTACAGGCACCTGCCACCATGCCTGGCTAATTTTTGTGTTTTTAGTAGAGACGGAGTTTTACCATGTTGGCCAGGCTGGTCTCAAACTCCAGACCTCAGGTGATTCGCCCACCTCAGCCTCTCAAAGTGCTGGGATTACAGGCATGAGCCACTGCACCTGACATCTTATTTTTATTTTTAAGTATTTTTCGACACAAGGTCTTGTCATGTTGCCTAGGTCAGTCTCAAACTCCTGGGCTCAAGTGAGCCTCCCAAGTAGCTGGGGCTACAGGCACGTACCACCGTGCCTTGCTAAAAGTGTCTTTAAAACACTGTGACCACCCAAGGAATTACTCTCAGCCTAACAGTGATTCTATGACCACCTCCCAGTACTGCTTACCCTAAGCCTGCCCTCTCTGCTTACTGCCCTCCCTGGAACAAAAATTTGGAGGAGCATTGTCATACCCACCCCAGCCATACTGCCCTGGGGGCAAACGGCAAGGCAGAGGTGCAGTTGGGCTCCCTAGCACCCTCCAGCTGTGTGGCATTGGCAAGGTCGCTTGGCCTGAGGAGACCATCTTCCTTGGTAAGCTGGGAGTGGCACTACCTGCCCAAAGGGAGGTGGGTGATGACACATGACACTGCACAGCGAGGTTCTCAAAGTGCAGACCCTGTACCATCAGGACTTGCAGCCGCATCTGGAAACTTGTTAGAAATGTGAATTCCCAGCCAGGCACGGTGACTCATGCCTGTAATCCCAGCACTTTGGGAGGCCAAGGTGGGTGAATCACCTGAGGTCAGGAGTTCAAGACCAGCCTGGCCAACATGGTGAAACCCCATCTCTATTGAAGGTACAAAAATTAGGCCAGGCATGGTGGCCCATGCGTGTAATCCCAGCACTTTGGGAGGACGAGGCGGGCAAGTCATCTGAGATCAGGAGTTCGAGACCAGCCTGGCCAACATGGCAAAACCCCATCTCTACTAAAAGTATAAACATTAGAAAAGTGTGGTGGCAGGTGCCTGTAATCCCAGCTGCTCAGGGGGCTGAGGCCGAGAATAGCTTGAACTCAGGAGGCAGAGGTTGCAGTGAGCCGAGATCCTGCTACTGCATTCCAGCCTGAGCGACAAGAGCAAGACTCCATCTCAAAAAAAAAAAAAAAAAAAAATTAGCCTGGCGTGGTGGCATGCGCCTGTAATCCCAGCTACTTGAGAGGCTGAGGCAGGAGAATTGCTTGAACCGGGGAGATGGAGGTTGCAATGAGCTGAGATCATGCCACTGCACTCAAACCTGGGCAACAGAGTAAGACTTTGTCTAGGAAGAAAAGAAAGAAAGAGAGAGAGAAAGAGAGAGAGAGAGAAGGAAGGAAGGAAGGAGAGAGAGAGAGAGAAAGAAAGAAAGAAAGAAAGAAAGAAAGAAAGAAAGAAAGAAAGAAAGAAAGAAAGAAAGAAAGAAAGAGAAAGAGAAAGAAAGAAAAAGAAAGAAGAAAGAAAGAAAGAAGAAAGAAAGAAAGAAGGAAAGTGAATTCCTCAACCCCACCCCAAACCCACTGAATCAGGAGCTCTGGGAACAGTCCTAGGAACCTGTGTTTTGACAAGCGCATCTGATGCACTTCTGAGTCTGAGAATGACTGGTGTGCCGGACAGCACTTAGCTTTGTGCCTGGATCCTAGGAGGAGCCATGTCAACCTCAGATGGATCTCAATCTGAACCTGAACCCCACCGGCCACACAAACTTCAGGCACCTGTGAGCAAAGTGCCAACTATTTGCTAATGTCCACTCCACATGCACACACAGGGATGCCAGGTTAAGACAGAGGTGGGCAAATTACACAGATGCCTCCCACTCATTCCTCTCTCCTCTCCCCGGAGAAACCAGTTAAAGTGAATGGCAAGGGCAGCTATAAACGGCCAAAAGAGCTCACTGAAAGACAACAACTCAGTCTACAGAAAAAATAAGCACACAAAGGGCATCCATCATGATTCCTCTGCCCAGCTCATGCACGGGCTCCCACAAGGGTCACAGGGCTGAAAGCAGCCTTGGTGACCTGGTCACAGGCCAGCAAGAGAGGTCACCCACAAGGACAGGCCAATAGTGCCCCATGTGGTCACCTGTTCACTTGGGCCATCGGGCTCTCCTGGGTGGGAGAGCGCTGTATTCTCCTGCTCCATAGTCCAGTTATTTGTGTGTATTCTATCTTCCACACTCGACTGTGGGCCTCTTGCAAGGTTCCTTGGCTTGTACTGAGTAGCGCCCCCTTTCAGTGTTGAATTGCTTTGGTGGAATTCCGTGCTGTCCTTACCTATTAGAACAAATGCTGGAAAGTTGTGAACCAAAAGACAGGAAGATGACAGATGGGGTAGCGGAGAGAGAGAGACAGAGAAAGCAGGAGCCTACCAAACCCTCTTGAATGGCTCAGAAAATAAACTAAGGTGACAATGAAAAGCGGCAGATGCTCCTTTGCAGTGAGGAAAGCTGAAAGGAGTCAGAAGGCTCAGTCTGCGGAAGACAAGATTGAAGAAATTCCATTTTCAAGAATAAGAAGGGAGGCTGGGTGCGGTGGCTCACACCTGTAATCCCAGCACTTTGGGAGGCTGAGGTAGAAGGATTGCTTGAGCCCAGAAGTTCAAGACCAGCCTGGGCAACATAGTGAGACCACATCTCTACAAAAAATACAAAACATAAAAACAAGCTGGGTGCGGTGGCTCATGCCTGTAATCCCAGCACTTTGGGAGGCCAAGGTGGGCAGATCACAAGGTCAGGAGTTCGAGACCAGCCTGACCAACATAGTGAAACGCTGTCTCTACTAAAAATACACAAATTAGCTGGGCATGGTGATGTGTACCTGTTGTCCCAGCTACTTGGGAGGCTGAGGCATGAGAATCACTTGAACCCGGGAGGCGGAGCTTGTGGTGAGCCGAGATCTCGCCACTGCACTCCAGCCTGGGCAACAGAGCGAGGTTCTGTCTCAAAATAAATAAACAATAAATACAAACAAACAAAAATTAGCCAGGCCTGGTGGTGCGCGACTACAGCGAGCCGGCCTAGGGGAAGCCAAGGGGGCCCAAGCAGTGAGGCGGGAATGAGGATTTGGTGGTAATGGGGCCACGGGTCTGGCTGCTCTGGCCACACAATTGTGTGAGAAGGAAGTAGGGAAAGAATCAGCCCTTTTGGAGACACTGGATTTCAGTGGATGGCCAGGTGCCCATGTGGACATGTCCAGGAGGCACTTCCAAAGTTAGAAATGTGGACCCCTGGTGCAGGTGAGCAGGGCGGGTGACACTTCTGAGGAAGAAACCAGAGAAGGAGGCCTGGAGAGCTGAGGACAGGGTGGACAGGGAGACACCTGGGGGAGGAAGGGAGCCAGTGTGGAAGACAGGATCGGAGCACCTCGTTTTGCAGAAGCTCAGAGACTAATTCTCAAGGAGGGGGAGGAGGGAGGAGTGGCTCATCCGTGCCAAATGTGAGTGAAGTTTCCAGATGTGGGGCAGGGAATGGGCAGAGGAGCACAGGATTATCCCTGCAACGAGGGAACTTTCATAATAAATTGACTTGGTCTCTTCCCTTCTCTCAGAAAGCACTTTTTCTCATATCAGTGGCAAAAAGCATCCCAGAGACCCCAGCAGCGTCTGGCCATCTCTGGGGCTTCGGAAGGAGGAGGCCCAGGCTCTCTGAGTGGTGCCAGTGCCCACCCATCTCGTACAGCTGAGTGATGATGGGGCCAGCATGGCCTTTGAACTGCAGAAATGGAAGTGGCCACAGGCCGCTGGGGGTAGACAGGTGAGTAAGCAGGTAGGGGCAGGCCTGCTTGACAGCTCAGCAGGGAGGTGGCCTCTCCGTCACTCCTTCCAGAGTCACTTCTGTCCTACAGCTTTGCACAGAAGGGCTCACCTGGAGTGTGAGGACGCCTCTCTCCTTGAACAAGCCTGGCCCTGACAAAAGCTGAGCTTGACCTTTTCCAGGACAGGCCCCTTTACATATTGCTGATGCCAGGCCCCAGGCTTCCAGCTCAGCTTTCCCTGGCACCTGTCCTAGCTGTTGCTTTGGGCCACGCTGGGCTTCACAAGAGAGGCGGGGTGGGGTTCTGAGCCAGGGAACAGTGAAAAGGTTTCAGAAACCAAGGCGTGGCCAATCTGATCCAGGAACATCTGCCCCGCCCATGCCTATCAACCTTTTTTGGCACCAGAGTAGCTTTCGCCTACTCAGCCTCTCCCCGACCGCCACTCTGAGAGCGGTAAAGTTTGCGGGTAGGACTGGGAGGGGTAAGTGGGTGGGGAGAGTGGATGCAGCTATGAGGGAGGCAGCTGTGATGATTGACGCAGAAAGAGCAGGGTTTCCAGGCAGAGGGGTCATTCTGAGCAACTCACGTCTCTTCCTGGGGCCTTCATTTCCTCATCAACAAAATGGAATCAGGAGTACTACGTGGCCAGCACATTTTGGAGGATCATCACAGGTAAATGAGAGAGAGAAAGAACTTTCCAAACTGTAAAGGTTAAGTGTTAGTTGGTTCCTTAACCACTGTCACTTAAGGAGTTTTCAGCATGGAGCCTGAATCTGGAGGATTTATGGGGTGCCTGAAATAGTGTGTAAAATGCATGTGCGGCTCTTGAGAAGCGCGAATCAGTTTCTCAAAGAAGTCAGGGACCCAACAAAGTTTAAGATCCAGACACAGCCCAAGTCCGTCCTTCTCCGATGAGTCAGCTGACTCCCAAGGTCACACAGCTTGTCAAGAGGCAGAGCCAGGATGTGGGGCCCTGGTCCTCTGCCCTTCCTCTGGGATTAACCATTGCCCCTCCCATGTCAGATGAGGGGGAAAATGTTAGAAGGCAGCAAGGGTGGGGAGAAAAGCAAGACAAAGAGCCCCCAGCCCTACTGGGAGCCAACATCCCTACTCAGGGTTTCCGGAGGTGGGGGAACGGGGAGAGACAGGAGAATGAGGAGGCTCCAAGGATACGGGAGGCCCTTCCTGGAAGCCCAAATTTCAGAGTAACTGAGTCATCCTCCCTTTCCCATAAAAGACTCAGAGGAGGAAACAACTCTGTCTCTAACATTGTCTCAAGATGACTTTTCTGGTTCTGTTTTCTGGAAAAAAAAAAAAATTGGAGGGGTGAATAGTGGGCAGGAACAGCTCTGTAGAACACAACTGGCAGGCAGGGGTTCAGAGAAGACACCATATCAAAGCTTTATGGAAAAATGGCCGGGCACAGTGCTCATGCTTGTCATCCCAGCACTTTGGGAGGCCAAGGCAGGAGTATTGCTTGAGGCCAGGAGTTTGAGGCCAGCATGGGCAACGTAGTGAGATTCTGTCTCTACAATAAAATAAAATATTTTAAAAGTATGAAGTCGGGCCGTGCGCGGTGGCTTACGCCTGTAATCCCAGCACTATGGGAGGCCGAGGTGGGTGGATCACGAGGTCAAGAGATTGAGACCATCCTGGCCAACATGGTGAAACCCCGTCTCTACTGAAAATACAAAAATGAATTGAGTGTGGGAGCGCACACCTGTAGTCCGAGCTACTCGGGAGGCTGAGGCAGGAGAATCACTTGAACCTGGGAGGCAGAGATTGCAGTGAGCCGAGATCGTGCCACTGCACTCCAGCCTGGCAACAGAGCAAGACTCCACCTAAAAAAATTATAATGTTAAGATGGCCTTTAAAAAAAAAGCTTTTGGAAAACTGTGATGGGCCACACACAAATATGAGGTAGTCGTCATCCAAAGAGGCCATTTGCTGACCAACTTCTAAGTGCTAGGCACGTGCTGGATGCTCTGCCTAAATCAGTATAAATGTCACCACCACAAGAGGCCTTCCCTGACCACCCTGTTAAAGTAAATCCACTCCTCTCCCCACCCTCCAGTTATTCTCTCACGTTCCCTGTTCCTTTCCTTCTTACTACTTGTAATTTATGATGTTTTTGTGTGCTCTTTTTCAATCCTCTCTCTCCTCCACTAGACTATTAGCTTGCCATGAACAGGAGTTATGTGGGCGAGCTGATCGTGGTCTATCCATGCTAAGCATAGTGTCTCGTATCCAATAGTTACCCAAATCCTTTTGTTAGACAAATGCACTACTGTCTAATCTTCACAACAGCTTTATGAGAGAGGTATTATTATCACACCTGTTTTGCAGAACAGAGTCAAAGAGACTAAGTTTATTATGACATTTAGCTCTATTCCTTCCCCTTGAGGGGTCTAGAGAAGGAAAAAACCTGAGGGTCAGAAGGGAAAGCTGGGCCCAGCAAAACGGCTCACCAGTTCAGCCAGCACCCTGCGCTCAGCCTTGCCCAGCTGAGCTCTCCCAGCCTCATCACACCCCAGCAGTTCCCAGTCATTAATCCACAGCCACGGAGCTGGAGGCCAGTCCAAACTGGCCTGTTTATTTTCCAAGCCAAGTGAGACTCAGCCTTTCCCTGCCCACCCCAGAGCAATATATAGCTGAGAGTGCACACCCTACCCCTCAAGCCTTAACACAGCAGATAAATTAATGATTTCTTTTTATAAAACATTGTACAGGGAAAATACATACATATAGAGAGAGCTAGTGCTGGGGCTGGGATGAAATTTGCTTCTTGAACACAGATAACCAGACCCTACTCCATCAGGGTGGCTGGCCTTGGTCATCTGGGCGCCTGCCCACCCCTGCACTGTCTTCCCTAAAGTGGCTCACCTGCTGTCCTGACAACTCAGTGCCTCGGCTGGACCACAAATAATAAAGGTCCAACATCTTCCCCCAAAGGGAGTTACTTTCTGGCTGGCCCCCACCAACCTACTCCTCTGACATGGGCCACTCTCCTATCCTTTCTTTTGACTGAGGCAGCCTACCTTGTCCTGGTCCCAGGAATTTGGCCCACCAGGACCTGAAGATAAGGAAAAGACCAAGGAATATTGTTTCCTCATATGTTTGAGGATCATATATCATCCACACTGGGACTTTCCTGCAAAGTGGAAGGGGCCTAATTCACTGGAAAATAGGCATAAACCTCGGCCGCCCAGGCAAAGGACACATGATCACTCTACTGACAGGTCTCTCCTGCTCTTTTTTTTTTTTTTTTTGAGACAGTCTCGCTCTGTTGCCAGGCTGGAGTGCAGTGGCAAAATCTCGGCTCACTGCAACCTCCACCCCCCGGGTTCAAGCAATTCTCCTGCCTCAGCCTCCCAAGTAGCTGGGACTGCAGATGCACACCACCATGCCCAGCTAAATTTTGTATTTTTGGTAGAGACAGAGTTTCACCATGTTGGCCAGGATAGTCTGAATCTCTTGACCTTGTGATCCACCTGCCTCAGCCTCCCAAAGTGCTGGGATTACAAGCCTGAGCCACTGCTCCCGGCCAGGTCTTCCCTGCTCTTAACTGGCCCAATCCTAGCACGCTTTTTTTCTTTTTTTGTATTTTTAGTAGAGTTGGGGTTTCACCATTTGGCCAGGATGGTGTTGAACTCCTGACCTCAAGTGATCCCTCAGCCTTGGCCTCCCAAAGTACTGGGACTACAGGTGTGAGCCACCGTGCCCAGCCAACCAATCCTACCACTCTTGATTTTCCCAAACACATTCCCCATCAGCAGCAAGCTTCTTCAGACTTCTGTTCCCATCTCTGCTGCCTCCACTCTCCAAGGCTTTCTAGCATCTTAAAGCATCAATAGTATTGGTGACTTGTAGTATCAGTGTTAGGAAAAATGCCCCCTCCAAATCCCATATGAGACTCAGCCATGTAAGGCCCCTAGAGTCAAGCCTAAGACTCATGGCTCCTTGGGCCCAATCTCCAAAATCAGTCCTGCACAGGTCTGAATAGCAAAGCAAGGCTCAACCCTATTTCCCATCCTAAACTTCCCAAGTCTCCTCTCTCTAGTCCTCCCTATAGCTAAGGGCCAGGGCCAAGGAGAAATGAACCATCCATCTCCCACCTCTGCCCTTGACAGATGCAAAGGGCTTCCATTCCACATGCGGGAGCTCTCCCCACCACACACATCGTACTTCTCTGCATGTTATACATACACATTCCTGGTCCCATCTCAATGTGGCTGGGCACCCCAGGTGTCACCTGTTGCTTGGGATGGCAGGTGATGGAGGCTAAAGATCTCCCTGTGGTGCCCTCCATGCCCACTAGGACAGGGCTGGGCCTGACAGGCAATCTCAGCTATCTCCATGGTTCCAGTTCAGAGTCAGGGCCCCACCCCTTGCATTCAGAACCTGCTCAGTAGGCCGTGCTTGTCAAACTTCTAAATAACTCTTGCTAAAGCAGATAGTACCAGAGGGCAGAAACTCAGCGCCTGGGTCCTGAACGGTTCCTCCTCTCTACCCTCCTTCCCTTCCCACCCCCCAAGTGTAACAGTCCATAGCCGCACCAGCACTCTGGGAAACAGAAGCCCACTCTTGATCTTCCTGGGCCACTGCTTCTCATCGTTGGTCTTTGGGGATCAACGACTCCTCTGTGTCTGAGTCAGGTCGCCTAACACCTGCTGTGTACCTCCCACCCCCCTCGACCAAGAAACAAGTGCTCAGATCCTTAAAGACACAGTTGTTGGAGCAGAGCTGAGAGAACCCCTGGCTCAGGAGGCGGCTTTCCGATGGGCCCCTGAGCAGGCGTAGGAGATGGGATGGCGGGTCCCAGGCCTCACGGTGAACGTGTTGATGGGGCTTCCATAGCGGGTGGTGGCGTGGGGAGACCTGGGGGAGAGCAAGAGATGTGAGGTTAATACCTGCAGCTGGTTAGCCAATACGCCTCCCATCTCCCCCCAGGGACCGAGAGGAAAAGATGCCGCTTGTACTTCTGTATTTGCCCCGACAAGCCCTGGGCTTATCGACCCCAGGGAGGGACCGCAGACCATCACAAACAGGGCTCCCCTTCCGGTCTGGGTTCTGCTGGCGGAAGAACATGTCTGACATGCTTTCACTCAGAACTCTTTCACTCCTGGCCTGCGTCTGGATCTAACTCTGTGTTGGGAAATCCCTCCGCCCAAGGACCACTCATATCTCTCCCGGCCCCACACCTAGACTGACCGCTGGGATCTAGCGCTTGGGAGAGAGACGAGAGGAGCTGGTGGGGAAAGAGAACAAGGGAGGCGCCAACAGCGCCCTCTCCCGGTAAGTAGGCCTCCCTCCCCCGTTCCATCTGCAAGGCTGAGGGAAGAAAACCAAATGTTTTCTCTTGACGGATGGCCGCGCCTTCAAGGCCCTCGCCTGGGTGCCTCCTCCCCTCGCGGCTCCCCGCACCAGCCTGGCCCGCAGCTCACCTGCCGGCAGCTGGGACGAAGCCGTAGTCGGCGCCACCGGGCGCTTTGTGCTTGGCCTCCGCGGCGCCCCGGGTGGCGCCCTCCAGGGACAGCCTCCGCGCGTGCAGGCCTCCGGGGGGCGCGCGGCCCGCCGAGTTCACGCGCCGCATCTCGGGGCCTCCGGGCTGTGGCCCGAAGCAGTTGGGGGAGCTCAGGCTGCGGGCAGTGCCGCCGCGGGACAGCCCTGTGTCGCGATGCGGCTCCCCGACGTACAGACGCTTCTTGATGAGCGAGCGGCCGGCTCCCGAGAAGCCGTCCAGGCCACCAGCTGCGGTGTAGCGCGCGCCTGCTGGAAAGCGCGAGAAGCCGCGAGCCGGGGGCGCAGCGGGGCCGGCGTCCGGGAGCTGCCCCAGGTCTGAGTAGTTGTTCCGGGGAGGGCAGCCCCGGCGGCTCAGATACTGGCGGGCCGGCGCCGGGGGCTCAGCGTCGTTGCTGAACTCTGGCGGCGGTGGGATGACCTCAAAGCTGAATTCCTTCTCCTCTTCCTCCTCCTCCCTCTTGTACGATGGAGAAGGTGGAGAGGAGAAGGACTTGGGCAGCGGGCGGCCCTGTGGGGGGTTGGCGGGAGCTGCTTTTTCCCAGGCCACAGGGGCCTGGGGCTCTGTCTTTGTCCAGTTGTGTCTGCGACTTGGCTGTGTGCCCTCAGTGTCTCTTTCCGGCTGTGGCCCCCACGTATTGGGTATTTCGATCGTCAGCGGAGAGCCCATCGCAGCCTCCTTGGGTAACTTGGGTACCACAGTGAAGGAGTTGGGCCTGCCCTGGTTGTGGAACATGCTGTCAGAGCCGGCCTCGGCTTGGTGACTGTGGTCACGGAGACTCCCTGGCAGAGAGGACCGGCCCAGGGCAGCCCCTCCAGGCCTCCCCCTCTGGGCCCTCTGCCTGGCCGCCAGGAGCAGGGCCATCGGCGAGCCCCGCTCCACTACCTCCCCAGTCACCGGGTGCCTGAGTAGTTCATCACTGGGCTGGGCTAGGGCAGGGGGCTTGGCTGGCAGCCCCAGGGGCTCCTTCACCTCCACAGGCTCCCCTGGCCCTGCAGCCTCTCCTCGGGCCAGGGTGGGCATCACCACACCAACCTCACGACTGGGGCTGCTCTGGCGGCAGTGGGGTTTGTAGAGACATGGCACCTCTCCTCTACCAGGAGATGCCTTTGGTGAGCGGGCTGGAGATGAGCGGGCTCCCTGTGTGGGCAGCCTGGTGGCCTCTGAGGGGGACCCCTGTGCCCTTGGCTGGGAGGGAATGGAAACTTCTTGAGATGCTAGTTTCTCTGGTTTCCCAGCTGGGCCTGCGTCTTTCTCTGCCATCAGCTGGGATGTGGTGGTTGCCAGAGTTGTGGCTGTAGATGGTATGGCAGGGCCAGATGTGGCCTTGGGTGGTGTAGCTGCCCCAGGTATGGCCTTGGGTGCAGTGGCTGGACCAGGTGTGGCTTTGGGTGCTGTGGCTGGCCTAGGTGTGGTCTTGGGTGGTGTGGCTGGTCCCAGTATGGCCTTGGACTGGAGTGATGTGGTTGGCAGCAGGGTGGTGGATTGAGGTGGCAGATTCTTGGCCACAGGCTTGGAGATTTTGTCATTATCAGCCCCATTTTCAAAGATTCTTCCCACTTCTAGCCTAGGCTTAGGGGGCAGAGACCCTATGCTGGGCTTAGCCTCCTTCTCTGCTGATGAAGAGAGCCGGGCCTCCAGCTCATTCCGGATCTGCCGCACACTGGGAGTGGGAGAGTCTTGAGAAATGTAGTCCACAGGGGGCAGGGGCAGGCTGGAGGGAGCCTCTGTCTTGGTTAGGCTGCTGTCGCGGAGACTCTTTTCAGGCACACCTGGGGGAGTGTCCTTTGCTGGCAGGCTCAGGGGCGTCTCCTTCTCCAGCAGGCTGGGGCCCTTCTTGCCCTCCTTGTTCAGAGAGGCCACTGTTGGGCATGGCCTGTGACTGAGGAATCGGTCTTCTCTCCTGGAGCCACAGAGATAGGCTGCCAGCTCACTCCGCAGCTTTTCCATCTGGCTGGGGTCCCTCCAGTCCACAGGTGCTGAAGACGCTGTGTCCTCTGGGCTGGGGGGCATGGGTTTGGGTTTGAGAGCAGGAGAGCTGGATTTGGGGTTTTTTGTGAACGCAGCAGGTGGAGGGGCTGCCTTCTCAGCAGAGGGCAAAGGAGGTGCAGCTGGGGGAAGTGGGGGTGCTGGGGGAGGGATAGGGGGTGCAGGAGGGGGCAGGGGAGGGGCTGGAGGCGGAGTCCTAGCTCGTTCATCTGCCTGGTACTGGGACTGGCCAAGCCTTGGGCTGGCTGGTGCTGCAGCCCTGAGTTCCCCAGGGCACTCTGCCTCCAGGGCCCTGTCTGGGTAGACCTGGGAAGCAGGGCGGATATGGAAGCTGGGAGGCAGTGAGAGTCGGCTGGGAGCCTTCTTGGTGGCCCCCTCTTCCTTTCGGGGAGGCTCTTGTGCTTCCTGAACTGGGATGGACGAAGTCCTGACTGGGGTTGGGGGAGGCACTTTGAAAGAACGGGGGAAGGTGAGGTGGGGCTCTGGGGTGGGTCCCAGGGCACTCCCCTTTGGCTCAGTGGGGCTTCTTGGGGGGCTAGCTCTGGTGGCCTCTGCCTGCCTGCCATTTAGTGCTACATCTGATTTCCACTTGGTGACACCCCCAGGGAGAAAGAGCCGAGTCCCCACTGTGTGAGGAGATGCTGGAGCAGGGGGTGCTGGGGCTGGCAGAGGAGGCGGTGGAGGGGCGAGAAAGGCTAAGGGTGGGGCAGGGGGAATGAAGTCAGGAGGGGTGGGTGTGGGCGGGGAGGAGAGAGTGTGTGGTGGGGATAGGGCCTCCAATACTGGGGGTGGAGGTGGGGCCATGCTGGGTGGGGGCGGGGGTTCCAGCAGCAGAGGAGGCGGTGGGGGTGCTGTGGAAGGTGGAGGTGGTGGTGGCGACTCCCCTGGAGGTTGTGAAATGTCCTGAGGAGGCCCCGGGGCTGGGCCTGGGGGAGGTGGGGGGATGAGCAGATCCTGGCCATACTGCCCAGGCCTCAGGTCACCCACAGAGCTGTACAGTCGGAGGTTGCCATTGACCAGTGAGCTGGTACCTGAAAGAAGGAGAGGCAAAGATCGGGGAGGGAGCACGGCAGACCAGCCCTGCCAATCTCTGTTTACCCAGGGCAGGGGCAGGGGTGAGCACCCAAGAGAATGACTGGCCCGTTTTCTCCTGAATATAAAGAGAGGGAGCAGCCTCGTGTCCAGTCTCCTGAGCTGTCCTGGGAGTGTCCCCCTTCTTTTTAGGGAGGATGCTCTGCCTGTGCCTGGCACAGCCTGTGAAGCCTGTATGGAATGACCTCCATTTGCCTCCCCAGAGTCACCCTCTACCCTGCACCAGGGCACTGATTCCTCTGGCTGCCTCCTGGCTGTGTCACAGGTTGGCAGCAGCAGCCTTTCCTGCCCCGCAGACACAGGTCCTGTCAAGTGCCCCTCTCCCATTATGTTCAGTCCCTGGGTGTCACTGTCCCCAGGAGACAAGAGTCGCCTACCCAAGCTCACACTCTGATCTGTCGTCTCTTTACTCAACTCTCTTCAGTTATCCCCTTTGAGTGTGCTATCTGTTTCTTGCTGGGACCTTGACCTTGGCAAAGCCAGAAAGTCCAGGGTTCAAATCCCAGCTTTACCACTTACTAGATGAGTAACCTTGGACACGCTAATTAACCTTGCTAAGCCTCAGTTTCATCATCTATCAAAGGGGCATGGTGTTAATGCTCACTTCTTACAGCTGTTGTGAGGATTAAATGAGATAATTTATGCTAATACACAGAACGGGCTTATCATGGTGTCAGGCCTCTAGTAGGCAGTTAATAAATGGGAACCACTTTGACTCCTACCATGTGTGCTTAACTTTTCAGACTGTGTAAGACTGGGAAAGTGGGAGAGAGAGAGGAAGTCATGGGGCAGGGGCCAGAGACCTCAGTGAGGAAAGCTGGGGGACAGACCTGCAGGAGGGAGCAATTTGCACAAACAACTCTTGCTTTTTTTTTTTTTTTTTGAGATGGAGTCTCACTCTGTCACCCAGGCTGGAGTGCAGTGGTGCGATCTTGGCTCGCTCCATCCTCTGCCTCCTGGGTTCAAGCGATTATCCTTTCCTGCCTCAGTCTCCTGAGTAGCTGGGACTACAGGCGTGTGCCACCATGCCCGGCTAATTTTTGTATTTTTAGTAGAAGCGGGGTTTCACCACATTGGTCAGGCTGGTCTCGAACTCCTGACCTCGTGATCCGCCTGCCTCAGCTTCCCAAAGCTCTTGGATTATAGGCGTTAGCCACTGCACCTGGCATCCTCCTTTCTAAACACCTTGAAGCTACTAAGAAGCCAGCTGTTCACCTCATAGATAACATAGGCAGATTCTGGACTGCAGGGTAGATTAGGGGTGTGCAAAAGGAAGGTGGCCTGGACAATCTGGGTGCTAAAGAGATGCTGAGAGCCTCTGGCCCCAGCAGCTCACATCCCTCTGCTGTCCTTGGACCCGGTCCCCAGCCCCTCTCCCAGAGTCTACTTCTTTTTTAGGGATACCCATCCTTTGCTCCTCTCCTCTCAGTCCCTAACAGTGTGGCAAACCTGGGGAGTGTGAAGCTCTGAAGGGCTCCTCCCAGCTGCCTGACTTCAAAATGAAATCAAGAGCCGGGAAGGGGAAATCTAACATTCACTGAGCACCCAACTGTCAGGCAGGAGTTAGGAGCTGGAGTACAGCAGCAAAAAAACCCAACAAAACAAAAAACAGACAACCACCAGTCCTCCTAGGGAGCTTACGCTTGAATGCGACAATGAACATAATGTGTGAGTACATTGTTACATTAGAGGATGAGTTGCGATGGGAAAAAATGCCAGTAGGGGAGGGGTGCAGCAGGTGCAATTTACATAGGGCAGAGGTGACATTTGAGCAAAGAAGGAAGGGCCAGGTGCGGTGGCTCGTGCCTGTAATCCCAGCACTGTGGGAGGCCAAGGCAAGTGGATCATGAAGTCAGGAGTTCAAGACCAGCCTGGCCAAAATGGTAAAATCCCGTCTCTACTAAAAATACAAAAAAAATTGGCTGGGTGTGGTGGGGAGTGCCTGTAATTCCAGCTACTCTGGAAGCTGAGGCAGACAATTGCCTGAACTCAGGAGGTGGAGGTTGCAGTGAGTCGAGGTGGCGCCACTGAACTCCAGCCTGGATGACAGAGTGAGACTCCGTCAAAAAAAAAAGAAGGAAGGAGGGAGATGCCACACAGATGCCTCGCAGAAAAGCATTCTAAACTAAGAGGTCTGCAGTGCAAAGACCCCAAGGCAGAAACGTGCCTAGGGTTTTTCAGGAGCAACAGGAGATGCTTTAGCAGGGGCAGTGTGGGAGGGGAAAGAAAGCAGGCAAAGTGGCCAGATTCTGATCAGACTCCAGCAGTCCTTGTAAGAACCTTTTATCTGAGTGACATGGGAGGTCACTGGCAAGTGTTGAGCATCTCTGAGAGGTGTGACAGACATGACTTACATCCCA
The DNA here is from genome assembly GCA_004027835.1 of Alouatta palliata. NCBI lineage: Eukaryota > Metazoa > Chordata > Mammalia > Primates > Atelidae > Alouatta > Alouatta palliata. The sequence goes on along the minus strand of PVKV010010290.1, from coordinate 17,703 downwards.
TCCACCCCTTCATTTACTCCTCCAAACTGATCTGTTGTTCTCATTGTTCATTGGAAGATACAGAGTTAGGAGGGGTGAAGCGTCTTGCCCAAGGCAGCAAAGCGAGTATGTGGGGAGCTGGGATTCAAAGCTAGGCCTTTCTCCCACTTGATGCTGCAGTTGTTCCTACTCTGGCCTTGTCCCCTCGCCACCCTTTCCCCACCAGAAGGGGGCATTTGCTGACCCTGGCTGTCCTCAACTCCCAGCCCCACTGCCTGTGCCCACTGCAGCCAGTAATTAAGAGGCCTGAGGATGTCGAGAGCGGCTGTGCCTGGGGGACTCTGGCTTTGTCACCAGCTGTGAAGAGGGGCAGATGCTTGGCTTTTGAACTCAGGGCCCTAGGAGGAAAGAAAGATGGACAAGCCCCTAGCCCAGGGTTCACTTACCTGTCACTTCTTTGTCTGCAAAGTCTTCTGGAACTGAGGGGGTGGGCACAGCCAGCCCATGGTTTTCCTGGGCATTCTGAAAGAGACCAGAAAGAAATCAGGGGACAGAGAAAGACAAGTGATTCTCAAACTGGTGCTCTGTGAGGCCATTTTACTGCTTGAAAATCTGCAGTGACGGTCATGGTTGCACAACTTTGTGCATATACCAGAATATAAAAGGGTGATTTTAAAAAGTGAATCTTGTGGTCAGTCAGTCCTCATTATTTGTCATAGTTATGTTCCATAAAGTTGCAATGAACATGGTATTAGTAAATACTGATGCATTGCTCCTAGGAGAAATACAGGGTTAGGTGCTTATGAGCCCCTGGTCACAAGATTTTTGTCAACTGATCAATATATAACCATAATCTCGTTTTAGCTGTGTTTCTACTTAAAGACACTTTAGTATATTTTGTTGGTTGATTAACACTGAACTCATGGCCGACAGCACTATAACACATGACACTAAACAGAAAAAGACACTTGTTTATGTATGATAGCTAAAACAAGAAGGCAAAGGATCCTCTTGTCCAGCTGGGAATGTGTGCATTGAGCAGCTCAAAATTTTCACTGCTCTGTGCATGTCGGCAAATGACCACAAAAGCGACACAAACATTGATTCTGGCATTACAAATAAATCTTAGCCACTAAGCAAATTTGCAGATACAGAATCCACAAATAGGGAGGATTGACTGTATGTGAATTCCATCTCAATGAGAGCGACAAAGCAAAACAAATAGAATCTGCAGTGAATCCCCAGAGAGGTCCGCAGGTGAAAAGCCAGACTCCTCAGCCTGGCCTCCTGTGTATTCTTAGTTTTTATTAGGTATTTATAGAAAAATAAAAAGTGATGAACTTGAATTTTTTTTTGAGACAAGGTTTTACTCTGTTGCCCAAGCTGGAGTGCAGTGGTGCAATCTTGGCTCACTGCAGCCTTGATCTCCCTGGCTCAAGCAATCTACCCATCTGTCGCCGGGACCACAGACGCGTCTCGCCATTCCTGGCTAATTTTTTGTATATGTTTTAGAGAGTGGTTTCGCCACATCTCCCAAGCTGGTCTTGAACTCCCGGGCTCAAATGATCCGCTCACTTCTGCTTCCCAAAGTGCGGGGATTACAGGTATGAGCCACTGTACCCAGCCTCAACTTGAATATTTATAGCTCTGAAGACGCCGTTCTGATTGCTACGCTTTAACAGACTATAATATGCTTACACAGCTGTCAGTTTGTACATACTATTCTGCATTCTATTTTTTTTTCCCCAAACACACATTTTCATATGTCAACAAAGTCCACACACCTGCCGTTTTGAAGAGCTGTAGAGCATTTTAGGGTAGTTTTCAAGGTCCTTAATGACCTGGCCTCATGCTTTCCAGCCAACTGTTATTTCCCACTCACCTATTACACTCATCCCACATTGTAGCTCCACCAACTCCCTCCCTGCCACCTTTTCAACCACCACGTATAGTCCGTGTTCATCCATGATGCTGGGCGTTGGTCAGCTGCACCTGTCTTTCCTACTCTCCATTTACAACAATCATCATCATCATCATACTCCTTGCACTGTTCTTTAACTAAACACATTAACTCAGTCACATCACTCTGTATAGAAAAGGATATCATCATTTACCAGATGAGGAAACTGCAGCTCAGAGACCTTTGGTAAGTTGTCTAAAGTCACACAGCCAGTACTACCAAAACCAGATCTGTGGAGCTCCCACTCCTTAGTATTTTGCCTCCCTAAAATCCCTCATCCTTTGACGATTAGCTGAGTCCCTCTAGGATGATGGAACAGGGGTAGGGGCTAAGAGCATTGGCTCTGGCTTTCCAGCCTGCCTGGATTTGAATCTCAGCTCTGGTACCTGTTAGGTGTATGACTGTGCAAGTTACTTAATCTCCCTTTGTCTCAGTTTCCCCGTCTGTGAAATGGTGATAAAAATAGAATTACCCATTGTAGGAGTAATTGTGAAGACTAAATGATGCAATGCATGAAGAGCACTTGGGAGCCATCCCCTGTCTGCACCGGCTCACGCTGACCCACTGCTGCCCAGAGCAACCCACAGCCAAGCTCCCAACAGAGGAGGGACTCTTGTTTGCCCTCCAGATTGCCCTCTAGTTCCTAGAGTGAGAACTGGGAGCTCCTTGGAGCCCAAGGACCATGTCTTATGGTATCCCCCAAAGCTGGATGCATAGTAAGCCCAGTTGTTACTCAGTGATGGACTGATGGTAGTAACCCTCTGAACTTAATATGCAAGAAGGGCACTCAAGTCGATGTTACAGAAATATCTATGAGACCGTGGGTTACTAAGTGCCATCCCAGGATTACTCTGGTCACTTGGGATCAGCAAACCACTCATCTTGTTCTTGAAGAATTCTGAAGCTGGAATGGCCTTGAGTCATCAACTCATCTCTTTTTTCCTGCCTTTACTTGATTTGCAGAGCCAACAACATACGTGTTCTCAACATTTCTCAAAGCCAGTGATTGGGAACCAGGGGCTGGTACAGGGACCCAGCCCATCAGAGGGGTGTCTCCTACGACTTCTTGAGATGTGTCACACACACATGCAACCACTGACGGTCTCACAACCTCCATCAAGTACGCACACTCTGATTTTGATGAGATGGAGGCCAGGCCTTCAAAAGCCAGCTGATTAATTTCAACATAATTGAAAAGTGGAAAGCCTAGGGATCTAGCATCAAAAGTCTTGGCACGCACGCTCAGGCTTGCCAGCGGTGTGGCCCTACATGAGCAGTGGAGATGTGGGATGAGGACAGTGATGTTGAGCCATTGTCCATGCTCCTCCTGTGTGACAGCCCTATACTGAGAGTGTGACCAGTGTCACCTCAAATCCCTTCACAGAGCCAGGGTGCAAACCTAGGCTTTCCACCTTACCTTTTCTACAGATCACTGAGACCCATTTTCTTCACTTAGAAAACTTAGGCAGCCGGGCATGGTGGCTCACGGCTGTAATCCCAACACTTTGGGAGGCCACGGCGGGCGGATCACCTGAGGTCAGGAGTTCAAGACCAGCCTGGCCAACATGGCAAAATCCCAGCTCTACTAAAAATACAAAAATCAGCCAGGTGTGGTGGCAGGCGCCTGTAATCCCAGCTACTCGGGAGGCCAAGGCGGGAGAGTTGCTTGAACCGGGGAGGCAGAGGTTGCAGTGAGCTGAGATCACGCCACTGCACTCCAGCCTGGGTAATAAAGCAAGACTCTTTCTCAAAAAAAAAAAGAAAAAAAAAAAAAAGGAAATTGAGCCAATAGTTCCTACTTTGCAGAGCTATTATGAGGATCAAATGAGATAATATCCCTAACCCAGGAAACCAATGCTAGTTGAATTATATCGTGTAATCCTCTCTTCTGGAAAAGTGAAAAAATTGTGAACAATCACGGCTAAGCTCCCTGGAAGTCTAGTAGCACCTTCTGGGTTACCCTGAGTGCTTAATGTTGTGTGTGGGAGGAAGATGGATGGACTTTATGGACCTAAGGTAATATTACTCACTATGCCCTTTGATCTTTTTTTTTTTTCCAGAGACAGAGTCTTGCTCTGTTACCCAGGCTGGAGTGCAGTGGCACAGTCTTAGCTCACTGCAGCCTCCACCTCCCGGGTTCTAGGAATTCTCTTCCTCAGCTTCCTGAGTAGCTGGGACTACAGGCACATGCCACCACGCCTGGCTAACTTTTTTGTATTTTTGTAGAGATGGGTCTTCACTGTGTTGCCCAGGCTGGTATCAAACTCCTGAGCTCAGGCAACCCACCTGCCTTGGCCTCCCAAAGTGCTACGACTACCCTCATCCCTCCAGAAGCTTCCAGTATTGAACTGAACATAGTCCCTGTGGATCTCCAAGCCCCTGTCTGGCCCTTTTCTTTCCCACTTGGGCCTACATGGGCTCCTGTGGGTTACTTAGTTGTCCCTTGCACTGATGTTTATTCAGGGAAGGCAAATGCAAATTCATTTTAATCTTAGTCCCAGAAAAACAGACTCAGAAGGTAAACTGCTTCCCGCCCAGGCAGCTGGCATCGAGTGCACTGGCGTGGATGGTGACATATTTCAGTGTGCAAATGCACAGCTGTGGACAGCATTCATCTCCATGGGTGCTGAATTTCCTCACCTGCCTCCGTTCACCTCAGAGAACAGAGGAAAAGCCTCCTTAAGAAGGGGGCTTGGCCAGGCGCGGTGGCTCATGCCTGTAATCCAAGCACTTCGGAGGCCAAATTTGGAGGCCAAGGCAGGCGGATCACCTGAGGTCAGGAGTTCAAGACCAGCCTGACCAATATGGTGAAACCCTGTCTTTAAAAAAAATAAAAGAAAAGAAAAAAGAAAAAAAAGAAGGGGGCTTGAGGCAGGGTGTAGTGGCTCATGCTTGTATTCCCAGCACTTTGGGAGGCCGAGATAGGCAGTTCACTTGAGGTCAGGAGTTCAAGACCAGCCTGGCCAACGTGGTAAAATCCTGTCTCTACTAAAAATACAAAAATTAGCTGGACATGGTGGTGTGTGCCTGTAATCCCAGCTACTCCAAGGCTAAGGAAGGGAGATTTGCTTGAACCTAGGAGGCGGAGGTTGCAATGAGCCAAGATTGTGCCACTGTACTCCAGCCTAGGTGACAGAGTGAGACTCTGTCTCAAAAAAAAAAGAAAAAGTTATGTACTTAATGCCACTGAATTGTTAACTTTAAAATGGTTAAGATGGTAACTTTATCTCATGTATATATTTTTTCTTTCTTTCTTTCTTTTTTTTTTTTTTTTTAATAGAGACGGGGTTTCACCACATTGCCCAGGCTGGTCTCGAACTCCTGACCTCATGATCTGCCCACTTTAGCCTCCCAAAGTGCTGGGATTACAGGAGTGAGCCACTGCACCCAGCTATCTTGTGTATATCTTATACTAAAAAAGTTAAACAAAAGACAAGAACATCAAAAGAAAAAGTGTTGGGGCAACTTAGAATGTGAGCATCCTCTAGACGTCACCTCTTTCTCCCATCCCCTAAACTCCCAATCTTTTTTTTTTTTTTTTGAGACAGAATTTCGCTCTGTTGCCCAGGCTGGAGTGCAGTGGTGCGATCTCAGCTTACTGCAACCTACGCTTGCCAGGTTCAAGCAATTCTCTGCCTCAGCCTCTCAAGGAGCTGGGATTACAGCTGCCCGCCACCATGCCCGGCTATTTTTTTGCATTTCTAGTAGAGAGCGGGTTTCACCATCTTGGCCAGGCTGGTCTTGAACTCCTGACCTCGTGATCTACCCTCCTCGGCCTCCCAAAGTGCTGGGAGCATGAGCCACCGAGCCTGGCCCTAAATTTCTTGATTTTTTTTTTTTTTTTTGAGACGGAGGTTTGCTCATTGCCCAGGCTGGAGTGCAATGCCACAATCTCCGCTCACTACAAACTCCACCTCCCTGGTTCAAGTGATTCTCCTGCCTCAGCCTCCCAAGTAGCTGGGATTACAGGCATGTACCACCATGCCCGGCTAATTTTGTATTTTTAGTAGAGGCGGTGTTTCACCATGTTGGTCAGGCTGGTCTCGAACTCCTGACCTCAAGTGATCTACCCACTTTGACCTCCCAAAGTGCTGGGATTACAGACATGAGCCATGGCACCTGGCTAAACTCCCAGTCTTAACAGTAGGACCCACAGCTGCTACCAGGCCAGCATTTATTCTATACCAGGTACTCTTTCAGCACTTTTTCTTTTTTTGAGACAGAGTCTCACTATGTTGCTCAGGCTGGAGTGCAGTGGCATGATAACAGGCACCCTCTAGATGATCCAGCTACATCTGCCTCTCCCAACCCCAAAAATCACTGCACCCACTTGCGATCCATTTCCACATCTTCTCAGGCTTCCACAGCCTTGTTTTTGCTCTTACTCTGCCTAGGATTCTCTTATTTTCCTGGCAAACTCCTAGGTATCCTTTAAGCCCCAGATTAAATGCCCTTCTTCTATGAAGTTCTTCTTGGCAACTCCAGCCAGAGTCAATTCTCTTCCCCGTGTGATCCTCAGGCCCTATGTGCATTATTATTACAGCTGACATTTACTAGGCACCTACTAGGTGCAAGGCACTGTTCTGAGTACTTCACATATAACATCCCAGTCTTACTGTTAGTCTTCACAGTAGCCCTAAGAGACAAGTTACTGTTTTTATTTTATAGATGAGAAAACTGAAGCACAGAGAGGCTAAGTACATTGCCCAAGGTCACGCAGCTAGTAAGTGCCAGGGCCAGTATTGGGGCCTGACAGCCTGCTTCCTTTGCCAGTGCAATGTTTGCTCTCATACTTTCCCTCCAGCACAACTCTGCATCTATTGCTGATGACTGTAGCCTCTGCTCCCCAGCCCAGCCTACTTGAGAGCCCGGTGATGGCTGATTTTTTTTATGTGCCTGACACCAACTGGGCAGTTCAACAAATGTTTGTTGAATCAATTAATTCCTGGGTGAGTTGAATGAGTGGCAGAAAGAATATGGGACAAGGGCTGGGCATGGTGGCTCACGCCTGTAATCCCAGCACTTTGGGAGGCCGAGGTGGGCAGATCAACTGAGGTCAGGAGTTCGAGACCAGCCTGGCCAACATGGTGAAACCCTGTCTCTACTAAAAATACAAAAAATTAGCTGAGCATGCTGGCAGGCCCCTCTAATCCCAGCTACTTGGGAGGCTGAGGTAGGAGAATTGCTTGAACCCAAGAGGCGGAGGTTGCAGTGAGCTGAGATGATACCACTGTATTCCAGCATGGGTGACAAGACTGAAACTCCATCTCAAAAAAAAAAAAAGAATATGGGGCAAAGTGGCAGAAAACCTGTGTTCTGGCTCCAGCTCCACTATCAATTAACTTGGAGAAAAGTAACTTCTCACTCTGGTCTCAGTTTTTCTGCCCCTTCTGTAAATACTCTCCAAGGATCACTTTGACCACGGCATTCTGTGAGTCCAGGCCCATAAAGTGCCCCTTCTGAGTCAGCTCACCTACCTCATCTGGGCGGTGACCTGGATACTAAGGGTCACCCCTTGATGACAGGGTGTTGGGACAGACTGCTGTATTGCCTCCAGGTGGTCCTCTGACTCCAGAGACACCAAAGGGGCAGCAGGATAGAGACGGGGGAGCTGGGAGGGAAAGTTCTCAAAGTTCTTTTCCAGGAACCCCAGACCAGGCAGACGGGGCTGTGATAGAGGTCACTGCTGGCTTCAGACATGGATCTCTGACTGCTGCAGTCAGCGGGGGGCCTGCTGTCTCACAACTTTACACTGCTCCACCCTTGGCACCGGGAAAATGACAGACCCAGGAGCCCAGGGTGCTGCCGGCAGGGGTTGCCATGTGCCTCACACATACTCAGGGAAGTGGAGTGCGTGTCCCTCTGAGTGTGGCAACCCACATTGAGAGGGGTGGACCAACCTGTGTGCAGTGAAGCGAAGAACACCCAAATGAGCAACTGAGTGTGCACTTGGAAGGCTGGCCTTCGGCACCTCCCTCTTGGGGTCAGCCTGGGCAGCTGGCCACAGCCACTCCCTGCGCTGTGGCTGCCTGGGGCAGAGTCCAGCCCTGGCTCTGCCAGCTTGGTAACTCCACGTAACTGGGCCTCAGCACTTCCTGGTCCTCACACCCAGACAACACCCAGAAGCTAAGACCATCAGTCACCTCACTCACTTCACAGAGGTGTACAAGTCAGCATCTCAGTTCAGTTGAAGTAGCTCTTTAATTTTTTTTCTTTTTTTTTGAGATAGGGTCTCACTGTTGTCCAAACTGGAATGCAGTGGCACAATTATAGCTCACCTCAGCCTCAAGTTCCTGAGCTCCTGTAATCCCAGCACTTTTGGAAGCCAAGGCAGGTGGATCACCTTAGGTCAGGAGTTTGAGATCAGCCTGGCCAACATGGTGAAACCCCATCTCTCTCAAATTAGCCAGGCGTGGTGGCACACGCCTATTCTCCCAGCTACACAGGAGGCTGAGGCATGAGAATCACTTGAACCCGGCAGGCAGAGCTTTCAGTGAGCTGAGATCGCACCACTACATTCCAGCCTGGGTGACAGAGCAAGACCCTGTCTCAAAAAAAAAAAAAAAACCAAAAAATTCCTGGGTTCAAGAAAATTCCTAGCTGGCTGCAGTGGCTCACTCCTGTAATCTTAGCACTTTGGGAAGCTGTGGCGGGTGGATGACCTGAGGTCAGGAGTTGGAGACCAGCCTGGCCAACATGGCAAAACCCAGTCTCTACTGAAAATACAAAAATTAGCCAGGCATTATGGCAGGCACCTGTAATCCCAGCTACTCAGGAGGCTGAAGCAGGAGAATCGCTTGAACCCGGTGGGGGGCAGAGGCTGCAGTGAGCGGAGATCACGCCACTTCACTTCAGCCTGGGCAAAAGAGCGAAACTCTGTCTCAAAAAAAAAAAAAAAAAAAATTCCTAGCCAGAAATTCCTGGCCTCCGACATGCTGGGACTATAGGTGCAAGCCACCATGCCCTGCTTTCCTTCCTTCCACCATGCTCTCCCTCCCTCCCTTCTTCCCTTCCTTCCTTCCTCCCTCCCTCCTCCCTTCCTTCCTTCCTCCCTCCCTCCTTCCTTTCTCCCTTCCTTCTTCCCTGTCTCCTTCCCTTCCCTTCCCTTCCTTCCCTTTCTTCCCTTTCTTTCTTTTTGATTTTTTGATAGAGTCTCACTCTTTTGCTCAGGCTGGAGTGCCATGGTGCAATTTCAGCTCACTGCAAACTCTGCCTCCCGGGTTCATGTGATTTTTCTGCCTCAGCCTCCCAAGTAGCTGGGACCACAGGCATGCCCCACCACACCCAGCTAATTTTTTTGTATTTTTAATATCGATGGTATTTTGCTATGTTGGTCAGGCTGATCTTGAACTCCTGGCCTCCAGTGATCCACCCACCTTGGCCTCCCAAGTGCTGAGATTACAGGTGTGAGCCACTGTGCCCAACCTGCCCAGCTTGTTTTTATAATTTTTTTTTTTTTTTTTTTTTTGAGACGGAGTTTCGCTCTTGTTACCCAGGCTGGAGTGCAATGGCACGACCTCGGCTCACCGCAACCTCCGCCTCCTGGGTTCAAGCAATTCTCCTGCCTCAGCCTCCCGAGCAGCTGGGACTACAGGCACGTGCCACCATGCCCAGCTAATTTTTGTATTTTTAGTAGAGACGGGGT
>PVKV010010289.1:62386-76777 GCA_004027835.1 Alouatta palliata | reverse complement strand
CTAGGGGTGTGTGTGTGTGTGTGTGTGTGTGTGTGTGTGTGTGTGTGTGTGTGTGTGTGTTGCTAGGGGTTTTTTCTGGCTTAAAAAGTAAGTGTATTAGTTCTTTCTCATGCTGCTAATAAAGACATACCCAAGACTGGGTAATTATAAAGGAAAGAGGTTTAACTGACTCACAGTTTCACATGGCTGGGGAGGCCTCACAATCATGACGCAAGGCAAGGAGGAGCAGTCACGTCTTACACGGAGACGGGCAAGGGGTGTGTGCAGGCAAACTTCCCCTTACAAAACCGTGAGATCTCATGAGACTTATTCACTATCACGAGAACAGCACGGTTCTGATGGCTCAGTTACCTGCCACCAGGTCCCTTCCACAACACAGGGAATTATGGGAACTACAATTCAAGATGCGATTTAGGTGGAGACACAGCCAAACCGTGTCAATAAAGTTGCAAATACGGGAAAAATAATTCCTGCATCCCCTTGGTTTAAATGCCGCAAATGCTACAGCTTTCATAACCACAAAACAACTATCAAAATTCAGGATATGAACATCGAGAGTGCACTATTGTCTAATCTATAGACGTTATGGAAAATATTCTTTTTCTGGTCCAGCATCTAATCCAAGACTGCACATTCTATTTGGTTTTCAAGTCTGTTTAATCTCCTTTCATCTTTTAGTCTCTTTTATTTTATTATTGTGTTACTATTGCTATTATTATTTATCATCTTTTTAAAGTTTTTAATTTTATTTATTTAGATTTTGATTTATTGATTTTTTTTTTGAGACAGAGCCTTGCTCTGTCAACAGGCTGGAGTGCAGTGGCACGATCTTGGCTCACCACACCCTCCACCTCACAGCTTCAAGTGATTCCCCTGCTTCAGCCTCCTGAGTAGCTGGGATTACAGGTGTGCGCCACCATGCCCAGCTAATTTTTTGTATTTTTAGTAGAGACGAGGTTTCACCATGTCAACCAGGATGGGTCTTGATCTCCTGACCTTGTGATCTGCCCACCTCAGCCTCCTATAGTGCTGGGACTACAGGCGTGAGCCACCGTGGCTGGCCTCATCATCTTTTTAATGTTATTATTATTCTCCTGAAATCTACAGTCTTAATTATCAAATAAATTAGATAGTATGAAAATGAACATGTCACCTTAGCTTGTTAAATCCCAACTGAGCTCACTGGTCTTATAAACATAAGTAGCTTTCACCCAAGGTAGACAGCTGGGTGCAGTGGCTCACACCTAGAGTCCTGTTTACTTGGGAGGCTGTGGCAGGAAGATTCCTTGAGCCAAGGAGTTTGAGGCTTCAGTGAGCTATGATCATGCCACTGCACTCCAGCCTGGGTGACATAGCAAGACCCCAACTCCAAAAAAAAAAAAAAAAAACAATGGGTGCTAGAGAGGGGTTGCACCTTGCAAGGGGGTGGGAAGGAAGTAACCAGGAGGAGAGGGTGCCCACATCCAGCCTGATTTCTGCTCCCTACATTCACCCGCTGGTTCTAGGCAGGATCTGCCTCCAAGGTGCCTTTTCCTAATTAGCACAAAGATTCACGTGGCAGTCTTGCTCAGCCTGGTGGCCTCATTTCAGATGGACACGTCACAAAACCAGACCCTTTTGTAGCAGGAAACAGAAAGACAGAGTGAATAATACAGAGGGAATATGCCACCACCACTCGGAAGGCATATTTCCATGTATTGTTTGTTTTGAGACAGAGTCTTGCTCTGTCGCCAGGTGCCAGGCTGGAGTGGAGTGGCTTGGCTCATTGCAACCTCCACCTCCTGGGTTCAAGCAATTCTCCTGCCTCAGCCTCCCGAGTAGCTGGGACTACAGGCACGCGCCACCATGCTCAGCTAATTTTTGTATTTTTAGTAGAGGCAGGGTTTCATCATGTTAATTATCTTTAATTATTTATCTTTTATTTATCTTTTATTATTATTGTTATTAATAACATTCCTCTAAGCATGGAAGCAGGTGTGGCCGCCAGGGATGCCATCATTACAGAGGAAGCAGGAGGGACAGCAGTAGCCACGCACACAGTTCCTCAGTCAGGGAGGGGTGAGGACCCGGTCCATCTTCCCTCCTACCCCACCCCAAACCCTCAGCCCCCTGGCCACCATTCTCACTGTAACAAACATTACATTAGCCAGGCATGGTGACTCACACCTGTAGTCCCAGCACTTTGGAAGGCTGAGGTGGGCAAATCACTTGAGGTCAGGAGTTCGAGTCCAGCCTGGCCAACATGGTGAAACCTCATCTCTACTAAAATAAATAAATTTTTAAAAATTAGCCAGGCGTGGTGTTAGGTGCCTGTAATTCCAGCTACTTGGGAGGCTGAGGCAGGAGAATCGCTTGAACCCAGGAAGTGGAGGTTGTGGGGAGCTGAGATTGCACCACTACATTCTAGCCTGGGCGACAGTGTGAGACTTTGTCTCAAAAAACAAAAAAACATACTACATTTAGTACCTTTACTTCATTAATGTTTACTTTTCTTAATAAAAACAATGTCTGCTCTAAATAAAATTTAGAAGACAGGAAAAGTAAAGAGGAAAATAAAAATAACTATTGCTGCACCCACCACAGGTAGGCACTATTAATATCTGTGTGTGTTAGGTGCTCAGCTTTTTAATGAAATTATTTATATTATGGACTTTTAAAAACATTGCCATAGGGCCGGGCCCGGTGGCTCACACTTGTAATCCCAGCACTTTGGGAGGCTGAGGCAGGTGGATCACTTGAGGTCAGGAATTGGAGACCAGCCTGGGCAATACGGCAAGACGCTGTCTCTACTAAAAATACAAAACTTAGCCCAGCATGGTGGTTCACGCCCGTAATCCCAGCTACTCTGGAGGCAGAGGCAGAAGAATCGCCTGAACTCAGGAGGTGGAGGTTGCGGTGAACTGAGATTGCACCAGTGCACTCCAGCCTGGACAACAGGTAGCTACTCTGTCTCAAAAAGCAAAAACAAAAACATATTGCTGTAATTATATACTATCATGCTTTTTATCTTTCTATTAAATCATGGCTATTTTGATGTTATTACATTAATTAATATATTCCATCAATTTTACAGTATTTGCTCAATTTTAATAATTGTATAATGTTGCATTGTGACTAGACTCTGGGCTTTGTACCTTTTGCATCATAATTGAGCATTCATGTGGTCTTCCACTTTTGCCATTATAAATTACACATTGCCCCGTATTTAGAACTATTCTCTTAAGACAGAATCCCAGAAATACTATTACTTGGTGAAAGAAAGACCACTGAGGCATACAGTTGGTGTGCACAGCAGTACTCCACCATCAAAGGGAAGTGGTGTATACGTGATTGAGCCCAAGGGGGCCCTGAAGGCATAAATGAGTTACATAAAGAAGTGGCCCTGCCGGGCACGGTGGCTCATGCCTGTAATCCCAGCACTTTGGGAGGCTGAGGCAGGCGGATCACCTGAGGTTGGGAGTTCAAGAGCAGGCTGACCAACATGGAGAAACCCTGTCTCTACTAAAAATACAAAATTAGGCCAGGTGCGGTGGCTCAAGCCTGTAATCCCAGCACTTTGGGAGGCCGAGGTGGGCAGATCACAAGGTCAAGAGATCGAGACCATCCTGGTCAACATGGTGAAACCCCATCTCTACTAAAAATACAAAAATTAGCTGGGCGTGGTGGCGTGTGCCTGTAGTCCCAGCTACTCGGGAGGCTGAAGCAGGAGAATTGCTTGAACCTGGGAGGCGGAGGTTGCAGTGAGCCAGGATTGTGCCACTGCACTCCAGCTTGGCACCTGGCGACAGAGTGAGACTCTGTCTCAAAAAAAAAAAAAAAAAATTAGCCGAGCATGGTGGTGTAAACCTGTAATCCCAGCTACTCTGGAGGCTGAAGCAGGAGAATGGATTAAGCTTAAGCCTGGGAAGGTGGAGGTTGCAGTAAGCATAGATTGTGCCATTACACTCCAGCCTGGGTAACAAGAGGAAAACTGTCTCAAAAAATAATAATAATATAAAAATTAGCCAGGTGTCATGGCGCACACCTGTAATCCCAGCTATTCAGGAGGCTGAGGCAGGAGAATTGCTTGAACCTGGGAGGCAGAGGTTGCAGTGAGCTGAGATCATGCCATTGCTCTCCAGCCTGGGCAGTAAGAGCGAAGGAAACGCTGTCTCAAAAATAAATAAATAAATAAAAGAAGTGGCCCAAAGGCCCATGGTTCTTACTCCTCCTACAATGCCTTCTCTCTCCTGGTCTGTACTATGACCTTGTGAAGAGTTCTTTGTGATCAGCGGACAAAGGAAGAGAAGATTCAGGCCTGGTTTACAGAGGGTTCTGCATAGTTTGCAGGCACCACTTGGGAGTGGACAGCCCCTGCACTGCAGCCCCTCTCCCAAGCATCGGTGAAGACAGTGGTGAAGGGAATTCGTCCGACAGATAGAACTTCACACAGTGCACCTGCTTGTGCATTTTGCTTGAAAGGGGCAATGGTCAAACATGTTTACACATCAACTCATGGGCTACAGTCAATGGCTTGGCTGGGTGGTCATGGGCTTAGAAGAAACATGATTGCAAAATTGGTGACAGAAATACGGGGAAGAGGTAAATAGACCTCTCTGAATAGGCAAAAACAAAAACAAACAAACAAACAAAAAACGATATTTGCGTCCCATGTGATTGCTCACCAAAGAGTGACCTCAACAAAGGAGGATTTTGATAATTAAGTGGATAGAATGACCCATTCTGTGGACACCACTGAACCTCTTTCTCCAGCCAACCCTGTCATCCTTACATAGAGGTCTCATGGACAAATGGCCATGGTGGCCGGGATGGAGGTTATTCGTGGGCTCAGACACATGGACTTCCACTCACCAAGGCCAACTTGCATACAGGCACTGCCGAGTCCAATCTGCCGGCAGCACAAACCGTTACTGAGTTGCTGTTATGACGTCATTCCCTGGGGTGGGGTGATCAGCCAGCTAGCTGGTGGCAGGTTAATTACACTACACCTCTTTCATCATGAAAGGGGCAGTCGTTTGTCCATACTGGAATAGACACTTACCCTGGATATGGATTTTCCTTTCCTGCATAAAAAACTTCAGCCCGAACTACCATCTAGGAACTTACCAAATGCCTCATTCCCCAACATGCTATTCCACACAGCATTGTTTCTCATCCAGGAATTCACTTCATAGCAAAAGATGTGCAACCATGGGTGCACACCCAAAGGATTCACTGGTCTTGTCAGGTTCCCCACTATTCATAAGAAACTGGCTTGGTAAAACAGTGGAATAGCACTCTGAAGACTCAGTTACCCACCAACTAGGTTGCAATACCTTACAAGGCTGGTACAAGGTTCTCCAGAGGACTGCATGTGCTCTGAATCAGCATCTAGTATCTGGCAGTGCTTCTCTCACAGCCAGGATTCACAGGTCTAGGAATTAAGGGGTAGAAACGGGAGTGGCACCACTCAGTATTACTCCAAGTGAGGAGTAATAGTGAAAAATGTTTGCTTCCTGTTTCTGCAAGTTTATGCTTTGCTGGCCTAGAGGTCTTAATTCCAGAGAAAGAAATACTTCCACCAGGAGACATGACAAGATTCCATTGAATACTTTGTGGCACTTTATGCCTCTGAGTCAGTAGATGAATAAAGTGGTTATGGTGTTGGCTGGGAGAAATTGGACTACCAGGAAGAAGTGGATTACTAGGCCATCATGGCCGTAAAGAAGAGTATATCGGGAATACAGAGGACCCCTTACGTCAACTCTTTTTTTATTTTTTTTTTTATTTTTATTTATTTTTATTTTTTGGAGATAGAGTTTTGTCTTGTTGCCCAAGCTGGAGTGCAATGATGTGATCTCAGCTCACTGCAACCTCCACCTCCCGGGTTCAAGCGATTCTCCTGTCTCAGCCTCCCGAGTAGCTGGGACTACAGGTGGATGCCACGACGCCTGGCTAATTTTTGTATTTTTAGTACAGACAAGGTTTCACCATATTTCCCAGGCTGATCCCGAATTCTTGGCCTCAGGTGATCTGCCCACCTCGGCTTCCCAAAGTGCTGGGATTACAGGCATGAGCCTCCTCACCTGGCCAAGTCAACTCCCATTGTTATCATGCCCTATCATTGATTACAGGCAATCAAAAAAAAAAAAAAAATACAACAACCCAGTGGACTATTAATGAAGGTTTGGGTCACTCCATCAGATAAGGAACCACAATCAGCTGACGTGCAGCTGAAGGCAAAGGGAATGCAGAATAGGTAATAGGAATATAAAAATATAATAAGTATATAAGCATAAATATCAGCTATAACCACGTGACCAGTTACAGAAATGAGGACTGTAATCATGAGTATTTCCTTTTTATGTGAATACAAATATTACATATATATCCATATCTGTATATATCATACACACACACATATATATAAAGTAAATATCTTTGTTTTCTTTTCTCTTATTTCCTTATCATGTAACAGAAGACGTATTAATATTATATTAGTATTTAAGTATTGCTAATTTTACATCCTAGTATTTAAGTTAAGGTATATCAGGAAAAGAGGAAGCATCCCGCAAAGACTTTATTTTCTCTTCTGAGGACGGGATTCGCGCGTTTTGGCTGTAGGCAGGGTAGCTGTGCATGTGAGGTGGAAGCATGATCTTGTCAATGTAGTTACTGCAGACCATATATGGGTTAACAAGATTCACGTGGGTGCCAATTAACAAGGAGGTGACTTCTGATTGTTAATTATATGTACGAACTTGACTGGGCTCAGGGATGCCCAGATGCCTGGTAAATTTCTGGGTGTGTCTGTGATGGTGTTCTTGGAAGAGATTAGCATTTGAATCATTAGACTGGGTAAAGCTCATCCTCACCGATGTGGGTGGCCATCACTCACTTCACTGAGTCTCTGACAAGAACAAAAAGCAGATGAAGGGTGAATTTGTTCTCTCTGCCTCACCTGGGGCATCATCCATCTTCTCCTGCCTCAGACATTGGCGTTCCTGGTTCTTTGGACTTTGTGTTTAGATTAGAATTATGCTAATGACTTTCCTGGTCGTCAGATTTCAGATGGTAGACTGTGAAACGCCTCAGCCTTCATAATTGCATAATTTAATTCCTTATAATAAATATATGTCTGTATATTTTTTATCTGTTTATATAATCTATCAATATAATCTATCCAATCTCTTTTCTATTCTATTCTGTTCTGTTCTGTTCTATTCTATCCTGTCCAATTCTATTGTACTCTATTCTTTCCTGTCCCATTCATTCTATTCTATTCTATCCTAACCTATTCTATTCTACCCTGTCCTATTCCATTTTCTATTCTATTCTGTTCTGTTCTATTCCATCCTAACCTCTTCTATTCTATCCTATTCCATCCTAACCTTTTCTATTCTATTCCATTCCATTCTATTCTATTCTATTCTATTCTATTCTATTCTATTCTATTCTATTCTATTCTATTCTATTCTTATTCTGTTCTATGCTGTCTATCCTATCCTATTCTGTCCCATCCCATCCCATCCCACTCTTCTATTCAATATTCTATCCTGTTCTATTCTATTCTATCCTCACCTATCCTATCCTATCCCATTCTGTCCCATCCCATCCCACTCTTCTATTCATTCTATTCTATTCTGTCCTGTTCTCTCCCATCCCATCCCATCCCATCCCATCCCATTCTTCTAGTCTAGTCTAGTCTATTGTTTGTGTTTCCCTGGAGAACCCTGAGTAATATAGTCATTCAGATATTGGAGTTGTTTGTCACAACAGGTAGCGCTGACATACTTAATACTTTGTACTGCCACATAACACTTGGAATTAAGTAAACTGATATGCAGTATGATAATTCTGATGCCAACTCATGTACTGGATGGTACAGAAGAATATATATTGAGACATGAGGTGAACTGAACACAGAGCACAAACAAACTTGTATGCCTGCTAAGGCATTTATTCACTGTGTTCTAAAAAACAAAGAGCAAACAGCTATTTTCTTTTCTTTTTTTTTTTTTTTTTGAGACAGAGTCTCACTATATCACTTAGGCTTGAATGCAGTGACACAATCGTGGCCTCTGCCTCCTGGGTTCAAGCAATTCTCTTGTCTCAGCCTCCCTAGTAGCTGGGACTACAGGCATGTGGCACCATGCCAGGTTAATTTTTGTATTTTTAGTAGAGACAGGGTTTCACCATGTTGGCCGGGCTGGTCTTGAACTCCTAACCTCCAGTGACCCACCTGCCTCCCAAAGTACTGGGATTACAGGCGTGAGGCACAGTGCCTGGCCACCAATAGCCATTAGCAAGCATAAGAATATCAAGATGAACTGTGACTGCCAAATACTTTCTTATTCTCTCTCTTCCCACAATTTTCTCCCTGACACCATGCTGTGATCACCGTCAGTGTTTAGTAAAAAACTATTTAAAGCAAGGCAGGAAGGAGCCATGCGGATAGGTGTCATCAGCATCTTCGTAATTCTGCTGTCTTAGCAGTTACATGAATTTCATTCTTTATTAATTATACTCATTACTTTGAGTTATGGTGTCAGAATTTCTTATTTGAATTTATTTTAATGTCTGTAGCTTTGCTTTGCTCCCTTTAAACCTTCTTCAAGGGATGCACTAGGTCTCTGCTCATCTTTGGAAGAACTCGCTGAAATAGCTTCAGACTGTGAAATGCGTATCTCTTCATGGATTTCTGTAGGATCCTATCAGCAGGAAGCCAGCCTGAGCCTGATGTGAAGTTTGTATATTCTCTTCCTTTGCTAATAAGGGACTCATCATCTTTTAAGGATAATATTAAAATGTGAGGTTCAGAAAAGGTCTATACATCACCATAAACCTTTACGTCCTTTCTTCTTTGCTTTAGTATAGATTTCTGTGCCTAATTCATTACATTCAATGAGAAATCAGTTACACTATCCTCCTTCCCCATCCATTTTCCATCCACTTTGTACGTGACTTCCTTTGCCCCGACTTCTTCGTGATTATTCTGCCCAGTGAAACAGAAAGCTCCAGGCTGCTCACAGTGTATTTATAGTATCACTTAGTTAAAGAGGAGATACAGAACATAAGCATTTTTATTTTATAAGGTCTTCCCATATTGTCTATGACTAAGAAATTAGCAGATTGACCTGTAGTTGAAACTTCAGCTCTTGTATCAATGGTTTGTCCACTTAACTAGTCAGTGATTGCCAGCCTTATTAAAGGATGCTAATGAATAAAAAATGTTATCAGAAAACAATAATTAACCTTGAATATAAAAGTATTAACCAGAGGCAATCAATCACTTTCCAAGGCTTAGTAAACACTTAGAATGCATTAAGTGTCCCTAAAGGGGCAATTAAAGAACACAGCTATTCTGTTTCAAGCAGAAATGACAAAGGGTCAGTCATACACAACATGCAAATTTGGCGGTTGCTGGTGAAAGTAAGCCAAATGGTTGATGCTGGTGCTGAACTCACAGAGCCTAAGGCTTTCTCCTAGGTGAGACAGCAACATTTCTAAGCATGTGTTTCTCTAAAAGGACGAAGCAGAGGATAATGTCACCTGACACAAACTGCTTTGATCATTGCCTACTTTGGCTCGTTCCTTTACATTTTTACCCATGTGATAATAACAACAGGAGTAACAATTTACGATATACCTCGCAAAAGTGCTTTCCGTACAGGTGATAAATATGTGCACTGTTAAAAGTGTGTGGTTGGCTGGGCGAGGTGGCTCACGCCTGTAATCCCAGCACTTTGGGAGGTGGAGGCCAGTGGACCACCTGATGTCAGGAGTTTGAGACCAGCCTGCCCAACATGGCAAAACCTCGTCTCTACTAAAAATACAAAAATTAGCCAGCGATGGTAGCATGTGCCTGTAATCCCAGCTACTCTGGAGACTGAGGCTGGAGAATCACTTGAACTCAGGAGGGGGAGGCTGCAGTGAGCCAAGATTGCACCACTGCACTCCAGCATGGGCGACAGAGCGAGACGCCAAAAGAAGTGTGTGGTTATACAGATTTCACTCCACACTGGTCACTATTGTGTAGTACTATGTTTTCCCAGCTGTGCTAAGAAAAAGTAACATAAAATAAGCAGAAATATATCAACTGTACAATTTGATACATTTTGACATGTATATACACACAGGAAACCATCACCACAATCAAGATGGTGACTGTATCTACCATCCCTCAAAGTTTTCTGTTTTTCTTTGTAATTCCTCATTCTCCAAGCCCCTGACCCCTTTCCAAGCAAGCACTGATCTTTCTGTCACTGCAGATTACTTGACATTTGCAAAATTTTAAATAAATGAAGACATACGTTATCTTCCACACAGAACACTTATTTTGAGATTCTCTCATTTTATACAAGTCTCAGTTCTCAATATATTACAGCCAATTGATTTTGACAAAGTCAACAAGAACATACACTAGGAAGGAACACAGTCTTCAATAAGTGGTGCTAGGAAAATTGGATATCCATATGCAGAAGAACGAAACTGGACCCCTGTTCTCTCACCATATAAAAAAATCAACTCAAGATGGATTAATGACTTAAAAGTGAGACACTGGACACAGTGTCTCATGACCGTAATCTCAACATTTCGGGAGGCCGAGGTAGGAAGATCAGTTGAAGCCAGGAGTTTGATACCAGCCTGAGCAAATAATGAGAACCCAACTCCATATAAAAAATAATGAAAGGAGGACTCAAAACTATAAAAATACTAGAAGAAAACATAGGGGAGACACTTCAGGACATTGTTCTGGGCAAATTTTCTGAAAACGTCTATGATTAAGGAAACAATCAACAGAGTGAAGAGACAACCTACAAAATGGGCCAACATATTTGTACACTACACACCTAACAAGAGGTTAATATCCACAATATGTAGGGAACTCGAACACCACAACAGCAAATAATAACAACATGAGAAATAAAAAATAATGATCTGGCTGATTTGAAAATCTCTAAAGGATCTAAATAGAGATTTCTCAAATGAAGACACACAAATGGTCAATAAGTACATGAGAACATGCGCTACATCACTAACCATCAGGGAAAGGCAATCAAAACCACGTGAGATGTCACCTCACCCTGTTTAAAATGTCTATCAAAAAAAAAATAAACAAAATAAGAAATGCTGTCAAGGATGTAGTGAAAGGAGAACTTTTATATACTACTGATGGAAATGCAAATCAGCATACTTGTGGGAAATGGTATGGAGGTTTCTCAAAAAATTAAATATAGAACTATCATATTATCCATCAATCCTACTAGTGTGTACATATCCAAAGGAAATGAAATCAGTATATCTGATTTCATGTATCCCATTTCAGTATGTGGGATATCTGCATCCCATGTTCATTACAGCATTATTCACACTAACCAAGCTATGAAATCAACCTAGGTGTCCATCAATGGCTGACAGATGAACAAAATGGTGTATATGTGCATGGTGGAATACTATTCAGCCATAAAAAAGATAAAATTCTGTTTTTTGTAGCAACATGAATGAACCAAGAAAACAATTATGTTAATGAAATAAGCCAAGCACAGAAGGACAAATCTTGTATGATCTCATTCAAATGTAGAATCTAAAAAATACTGATCTCATAGAAGCATACAAAAGAACAGTGGATACCAGAGACTGGCGAGTGTAGGTGGGGAAAGGAAAAGAAGGAGAGGTTGGTCAATGGGTACAAAGTTACAGTTAGACAGGAGAAATACATTCCGGTGTGCCATTGCGTAACAGAGTGACGACAGTAGACAATAATACATGGTACACTTCAAAGTAACTCGAAGAGAGAATTTTAAGTGCTCTTACTACAAATAAATGGAAGGCATTTGAGATGTTCAATATGCTATTCTGATCTGATCATAATGCACACCAAGCATCACACTGTATCTCATAAATATATATTATTATTATGTGTCAATGAAAAACAAAATAAAACTTATCACAAAAAGAATACGATTTGACCACCATCCTCGTTCCCTACTTGTTTCTCCTGGTGCCTTATGTCTGGTTTATCTCCTCTCTTGCTGGGGTTAGTTGCTTCTAGCAGCTGTGGCAGCTGCAGCTGGAGGTGGGCTTGCCTGGGCAGAGGTAGGAATCATCCACAGCCATCCCTAGAGGCAGGATCTGACTTCCCCCAGAGGTCCCAGAAGCTGGACACTGAGCCACAATTCATTGTCCTAATATCCCCCACTGGGAACCAGCTGGAGAGGTAGTGCGTACACCCTTCTATCCCAAATAGCCCTTTCTCCATTCTATCAGCTTTCTCTTATTCCAACCTTCTGACCTCTCTTCTTTAGGTGCCCTAGGAGCAAATCACTTCAAAGGTTCACCAGGAAGAAGGAAGACGTCCACACTACATTGATTAATTGGCTCTAAATTAAAAATTACAAATCACTATCCTTAAAGTGAACTTATATAGATAAGTTTTCTTAACAACAGCCGCAAAGCAGATTAACTCCTTTTCTCAGTCAAATGAAGACTGACTTCCTTATTTTCTCAAAGGGAGCATTAATTAAAAGTGATTTGAGCAAAGGATGGAGGCAATTGTTTACTGATTTCCCCCTCTGTGCCAGACGTGGTGCCACGCTCTTATGTAATCCCATCCCATGGAGTATGTGTTTTTACCTCCAGTTTATGGGTGAGGGACTGAGGCCCAGAGGGGGTCAATGACTTGCTCTTGTTCATCCAGAGAGTGACTGAGGGAGAAGGAATTGAGACTCTGCTGGGCTTGCTTCCAACACAAAGACTGTTTACAGGCCATTGTGCTATATATCTCTGGAACAGGATGATCTATAGGGCAAACCTGGCAAAATAAACACATGACATTGTAAACATCAGGCAAGTCAGATATTTGTCTTAGCAAACAAATTCTAATGCGGGAGAGATCTCCTGTCTCTGAAACCTCCATACTACCCTTGAGTGAACAGAGTAATTATTGGTCGAGGCAAAATCATGGCATCTGTATAACTCATTAGCTCTTATTTGTTTAAAGTCTGATGGTGTATGACAAAAGAATTTGTTCCAGATGTCAAATCAGCACAATAGAGCTTAACAGCCTGTGGTAGAAAAGCTCCATTGCAGGAAGACACAGGAGGCCGCCGAGGCAAAACACAGCAGCTGGTCAAAACCAGCAGAACCTATCAGAGTCCCCACCTCTGGTCCAAGGACGTCTCCACATCCCATTCCCCCATCCACTTTCTGTCCCTCCTTGGCCATAAATTATTTGCCTATGACTCTGAATGTTAATGCTTTTTCCATTCTCTGAAGTTAAGGTATTTAAAAGGATTATTGATGTTTGATGCTGGAAAAACGTCTTATCTGAAAAAAATATACATACATGAGGACTAAGTTCTGATTTATAAAATCTTGCCCAAATTCCTATCTAAGGGGTCTGGGGAGTCATGCCATAAATTCCATAAATTATCATCAGATGGGTTTCATTTAACCCTATATATCATGACTTACTTTCTAATCTGACTCTGGCATAACATTATGTGACAAAGAAGAAAGTCAAAATATTTTACCCCAAAACATGTTTCTTTGCCATATCTTGAAATGGCCCTGCCAAGCTGTACTTTGTGGGGGGAAATTTGCATCTGTGAAGAATCTCTATTAACATAGTAGGAAGAATCAATATCGTGAAAATGGCCATACTGCCGAAAGTAATTTACAGATTCAACACTATCCCCATCAAGCTACCAGTGACCTTCTT
Organism: Alouatta palliata; assembly: GCA_004027835.1. Taxonomy (NCBI): domain Eukaryota; kingdom Metazoa; phylum Chordata; class Mammalia; order Primates; family Atelidae; genus Alouatta; species Alouatta palliata. Next base: position 63,075 of record PVKV010010289.1, on the reverse strand, counting down.
CACAGAACCGGAAAAAACCACCTTAACCTTCATACGGAACCAAAAGAGAGCACGCATAGCCAAGTCAATTCTAAGCAAAAAGAACAAAGCTGGAGGCATCACACTCCCAGACTTCAAACTATACTACAAGGCTACAGTAATCAAAACAGCATGGCACTGGTACCAAAACAGAGATATAGACCAATGGAACAGAACAGAGGCCTCGGAGGCAACACAACACATCTACAACCATCCGATCTTTGACAAACCTGACAAAAACAAGCAATGGGGAAAGGATTCCCTGTTTAATAAATGGTGTTGGAAAAACTGGCTAGCCATGTGCAGAAAGCAGAAACTGGACTCCTTCCTGACACCTTACACTAAAATTAATTCCAGATGGATTAAAGACTGAAACCTAAGACCTAACACCATAAAAACCCTAGAAGAAAATCTAGGCAAAACCATTCAGGATATAGGTGTAGGCAAGGACTTCATGACCAAAACACCAAACGCATTGGCAACAAAAGCCAAAATAGACAAATGGGACCTAATCAAACTCCACAGCTTCTGCACAGCAAAAGAAACAGTCATTAGAGTGAATTGGCAACCAACAGAATGGGAAAAAATTTTTGCAGTCTACCCATCTGACAAAGGGCTGATATCCAGAATCTACAAAGAACTGAAACAGATTTACAAGAAAAAAACAAACA
>PVKV010010289.1:25644-62286 GCA_004027835.1 Alouatta palliata | reverse complement strand
AAAGGATATGAACAGACACTTTACAAAAGAAGACATACATGAGGCCAACAAACATATGAAAAAATGCTCATCATCACTGGTCATTAGAAAAATGCAAATCAAAACTACACTGAGATACCATCTCATGCCAGTTAGAATAGCGATCATTAAAAAATCTGGGGACAACAGATGCTGGAAAGGATGTGGAGAAATAGGAACACTTTTACACTGTTGGTGGGAGTGTAAATTAGTTCAACCATTGTGGAAGACAGTGTGGTGATTCCTCAAGGACATAGAAATAGAAATTCCATTTGACCCAGCAATCCCATTACTGGGTATACATCCAAAGGATTATAAATCGTTCTACTGTAAGGACACATGCACATGAATGTTCACTGCGGCACTGTTTACAATAGCAAAAACCTGGAACCAACTCAAATGCCCATTGATGATAGACTGGACAGGGAAAATGTGGCACATATACACCATGGAATATTATGCAGCCATCAAAAACGATGAGTTCATGTCCTTTGTAGGGGCATGGATGAACCTGGAAACCATCATTCTCAGCAAACTGACAAGAACAGAAAATCAAACACCACATGTTCTCACTCATAGGTGGGTGTTGAACAATGAGAACACATGGACACAGGGAGGGGAGCATCACACACTGGAGTCTGTCGGGGGGAAACAGGGGAGGGACAGCGGGGGTGGGGAGGTGGGGAGAGATAGCATGGGGAGAAATGCCAGATACAGGTGATGGGGAGGAAGGCAGCAAATCACACTGCCATGTGTGTACCTATGCAACAATCTTGTATGTTCTTCACATGTACCCCCAAACCTAAAATGCAATTAAAAAAAGAACAAAACAAAAAAAACGTAGCTACATCTTTTTCTTCTAGGCCCTCCGAATCCTAAAAAGATTGACCGCGAGTCTAGCCCCTTTTAAAGGTCTGAATAGGAAGCACTAGTCATCTGTTGTCTCTAAGGGCAGCCACTAGAAGACTTCAAAAGAACCCTGGTCTCCACAGTTTTTTATCTTAACCTGTGTATTTCCTTTCTGTGGACTCCAGGTCTTTAGACAAACTCAGCCGTCAACCAGAAAATGTTTAAATTTACCTATAGCCTGGAAGCCTCTGCTTTGAGTTGTCTTACCTTTCTGAATGTATTTCTTTCTTTCTTTTTTTTTTTTTTTTTTGGAGACAGAGTTTTGCTCTTGTTACCCAGGCTGGAGTGCAATGGTGCAATCTCGGCTCACTGCAAATACCACCTCCCGGGTTCGAGCAATTCTCCTGCCTCAGCCTCCCAAGTAGCTGGGATTACAGGCATGTGCCACCATGCCCAGCTAATTTTGTATTTTTAGTAAAGATGGGGTTTCTCCATGTTGGTCGGGCTGGTCTTGAACTCCCGACCTCAGGTGATCTGCCCTCCTCAGCCTGGCAAAGTGCTGGGATTACAGGTGTGAGCCACCATGCCTAGCATCTGAATGTATTTCTTAAGTATATTTGATTGATGTCTCATGCCTTCCTAAAATGTATGAAACCAAGCTGTGCCCTGAACACCTTGAGTTCATGTTCTCAGGCCCTCCTGAGGGCTGTGTCAGGAGCCACAGTCACTCATATTTGGTTTAGAATAAATATCTTCAAATATTTTACAGAGTTGGGTTCTTTTCGTTGACATACATATGTCTATATTTTTTAATTGCATAAGTTAAATTACCTAATTCAGTATGTTTTGCTCACTGCTTGTCAGAAAGCTCAATGCCCAATTTCATACTCAAGTGCAAAGTGCTTCATTGCCTAATTTCCTCATAAAATTCTATGCTGTGTTAGGATTCTTCAGAGAAACAGAGTTACCTGCACTTCCTGTCAGGTCTCCATATGCAAGCCTGGAGCCTGAAAGTCAGAAGTCCTGCTTACTTCTGGCTGAAGTCTCCCACCCTGATTGCCCAGCTGAGCTTCCCACAAGCCCCCCACCCAACCCTGCCATCTTAACTGTTCTTACGATAATGTAAATACCTCTCACCCAACCCTGCCACTGTAACTGAACTTGTATACTCCTTGCCCCTACCCCCCACCACTATAACTGAACTCACTCTGCAATACCCCCACCCCCCAAAAAACTACCCAAACCTATAAAACCAACTCCTATCCCACTGCCCTTTGCTAACACCCTTTTCGGCCTTAGCCCACCTGCACCCAGGTGAATAAACAGCCACGTTGCTCACACAAAGCCTGTTTGGAAGGTCTCTTCATTCAAAGCGTGCATTTTTCAACACTTCCCTATTGCAAAGGTTTTATTTTAAGAGCTACCACAGTTATCTGAACTTGGCTGTTGCAAATAATTTATTCTAAGACCTAAACTCTCCATATATATTTGGAGCATTTTGTATTTTTATGCAAACAATAATATAATTAAGAAAACTGGTTCATGTGATTATGGAGGCCAGGAAGTACAATCATCTGTTATCTGTAAGCTGGAGAACCAGGAAAGCTGATGGTGTAACTTTCAGTACAAGGCCAAAGGTCTGAGAACCAGGGCAGGGGTTAGTGGACACGCTGGAATGAGTCCTGGAGGTTGAATACCCAAGAATCAAGAGCTTCAATGTCCAAGGACGGGAGAAGATGGATGTTCCAGCTCCAGAAAAGAAAAATAATTAGTTCTCCTTCAGCTCTTTTGTTCTATCTGGACCCTTAATGGATTGGATGGTATTCACCCACATTACTTTTTTTTTTTTTTTGAGGTTGAGTTTCGCTCTTGTCACCCAGGCTGGAGTGCAGTGGCGCAGTCTGGGCTCAGTGCAACCTCCACCTCCAGGGTTCAAACGATTCTCCTGCCTCAGCCTCCCGAGTAGCTGGGATTACCGGTGCACGCCACCACGCCCAGAAAATCTTTGTATTTTTAGAGATGGGGTTTCACCATGTTGGCCAGGCTGGTCTCGAACTCTGGACCTCAGGTTTCCACCAGTCTTGGCCTTCCAAAGTGCTGGGATTACAGGCATGAGCCACTACTCCTGGCCTTCACCCAGATTCCTGAGAGGAGCTCCTCTCCACTCAGTCTACTGATTCCAATGCTAATCTCCTCCAGAAACTCCCTCACAGACACCACCAGAGATAATGTTTTGCTAGCCGCCTGGGTGTCCCTTAACTTAGCCAAGTTGACACATAAAATTAACTCTTACATATGCCCACCCTGTTACATGTCTTCTTTTATCACTATTTAAATTTTCCTCTATTATTTGTATGAATTGTTACTCCCTTTATCCTGGTTTATTATTTCCTTAGTAATTATTACCACCTTGCATATCATTTATTTGTAAACCAATTTGTTATTTATCTCCTAACTTAAACGTAAAAACCAGAACTATAAAAATCCTGGAAGAAAACCTAGGGAATTTCATCTTGGACCTAGGAATGGGCAAAGATTTCATGACAAACACACCAAAAGCAATCACGACAAAAACAAAAATTGACAAGTGGGATCTAATTAAACTTAAGAGCTTCTGCACAGCAAAATAAACTATTAACAGAGTAAGCAGACAACCTACAGAATGGGAGACAATATTTGCAAACTATGTATCTGACCAAGTTCTAATATCCAGCATCTATAAAGAATTTAGACAAATTTACAAGAGAAAAACCACCCTATTAAAAAGTGGGCAAAGGATATGAACAGACATCTTTCAAAAGAAGACATACATGTGGCCAACAAGCATTTTAAACAAGCTCAATATCACCGATTATTTGAGAAATGCAAATCAAAACCACAACAAGATACCATTTGACACCAATCAGATTATTAAAAAGTCAAAAAAATAAGAGATGCTGGCAAGGTTGCGGAGAAAAGGGAACACTTAAACGTTGTTGGTGGAAGTGTAAATTAGTTCAACAATTGTGGAACGCAGTATGGTGATTCCTCAAAAAGCTAAAAGCAGAACTACCGTTCGACCCAGTAATCCCATTGCTGGGTATATACCCAGAGGAATATAGATCTTTCTACCAAAAAGACACATACGCATGAACGTTCCTTGCTATTTACAATAGCAAAGACATGTAATCAACTTAAATGCCCATCAATTACAGATTGGATAAAGAAAATGCGGTACATATACACCAGGCAATACTATGCATCCATAAGAAAGAATGAGATAGTGGGTTTTGCAGGAACATGGATGAAGCTGGAGGCCATTCTCCAGGAACAGAAAACCAAATACTGTATGTTCTCACTTGTAAGTAGGAGCTCAATGTTCAGAACTCATGAACACAAAGATGAGAAGAGACACTCAAAAAGAAATCCGGGCATTATGATTACTGTGCACTTTATTTCTATTAGTAATACATTGTAATATATAACAAAATAATTACACAACTCACCATAATGTGGAATCAGTGGGAGACTTGAGTTCATTTTTCTCCCATCTAGGGGTGATGGGAGACTGTGAGAGATCATCAGGCATTAGATTCTCATAAGAAGCACGCAGCCTGGCTCCCTCGCGTGTACAGTTCACAACAGGTTTCACGCTTCTATGAGAATCTAATGCCCATGCTGATCTGACAGGAGGCGGGGCTCAGGCAGGAATGTGAGCAATGGGGAGCAGCTGTCACTACAGGTGAAGCTTCTCTTGCCTGCCACTCACCTTCTGCTGTGCGGCCTGGTTCCTAACAGGCCTGGGAGGACTGGTTGCTTGCTGTCTGCGCCCTGGGGGCTGGGGACCCCTGTGCTAGAGGATCCACGGCTTTCAGTTTCAGTCTTGTTGGAGCTGCCTGCATTATGTCTTCCCAGCCAGGCATTCAGTGACAGAAGACAGCGCTGCCCTCCAGCTAGGTCTGCTCAATACCTATCGCTGAACTCAAGTGGTTTGTGCAGCTGACTTCCAGCCTGTCTCCATCAGCTCAAATGCTCACACATGTTTTCCAACCCTAGCGCTCTTTATTTTCCCTGTCACACCTCCCCTGCTCCTCTCCATTCTCCAAGCACAGTTATCTGAACTTGGCTGCTGCAAAGATTTATTCTGTGTCTTTGGGATCTCTGTGCTGGTGCTGTTTCAACCAGTCTGAACTTCCTTTGTCCAAGGCTCACCCTCCCCGCTCTCCAACCCCTCCTCTCAATTCTTTTTCCCTTAACTCCTTCCTTTGCCACTATGCAGTTCTCAGCCAGGTCAAGCTAAGTGCTCTGTAGCACGCAAGCCCTGAGACTCAGTGGCTTAAACCCAGATCACAGCCCAATATGCGTTCATGGGGTTGTTGATGAAAAGAGTCAAACTCTAAACTGTTTGAAGAGATCTCTTCTGAGCCAAATATGAGTGATCAGTGCTCACTGACACAGTCCTCAGGAGAGCCTCAGAACGTGTGCCCAAGGTGGCTGGGCCACAACTACGTTTTTTTTTTTTTTTTTTACATTTTAAGGAGAGATAAGGCATCAATTAATATACAGAAGACATACATTGAGTCAGTCCAGAAAGGCTGAACAAATGGATGTAGGGGCTTCCATGTTGCAAGTGGATTCAAAGATTTTTGGATTGGCAGTTGGTTAAAAGAGTTATTATCAATAGAGAGGAATGTCTGGGTTAGGGTCACAGTTAGGGTTCGTGGAGACTGAGGTTGTCTCACGTAGATGAAGCCTCCAGGTGGCAGGCTGCAGAGAGAATAGTGAGCAAATGTTCACCAGACTGAAAGAACCTGTTATTTATCAGTAATTCCCAAAGGAAGGAGGGCACTATGAGGCACATGTGGCCCCCTTTCCCATCATGGCCTGAACTAGTTTTTGCAGATTAACTTTGGGGCGTCTGTCAGAGAGAAGGGATCCATTCAGATGGTTTGGGGAAGAGCTTAGAATTTTTTTTTTTTTTTTTTTTTTTTTTTTTTTTTTTGGATTACAGGTTCATTCAAAGACCCACACTCGGCCGGGTGCGGTGGCTCACGCCTATAATCCCGGCACTCTGGGAAGCTGAGGTGGGCGGATCACGGGGTCAGGAGATCAAGACCATCCTGGCAAACATGGTGCAAACCCCGTCTCTACTAAAAATACAAAAATTAGCTGGGTGTGGTGGCACACACCTGTAGTCCCAGCTACTCGGGAGGCTGAGGCAAGAGAATCACTTGAATCTGGGAGAAGGAGATTGCAATTAGCAGAGATCACACCACTGCACTCCAGTCTGGGCGACAGAGCAAGACTCTACCTCAAAAAAAAAAAAAAAAAAAGAAGCATTTATTTTCTCACTAGTCTTTGTATTAAGAGAAAATTCCTAAGGTTAACCTTCTTACTTCAACCAAGAAGGCATTTACTGAAACATTCATAAATCTGTGGACTCCGAGGAAGACAGGACATATTCAGAGACCCACACTCTGCTATCCCCTAGTACCCACAGAGTTCTCTACTGGACATTCTGCAGCCGCTAGAGATATGAGGGGTAGAAAGGCGTGGAGTGTGCCTCGGTCTGCTCATATCCCATTGCTCAGAACTCAGCCACAGGCACCTTCCACTGCAGGGGAAGCTGGGAGGGTTGCCTGGCTCTGTGCGCAGGAGGAAAAGAAAGTGAACATGGAGCAGTCTTTGCTCCAACTAAGATCACAAGATATATTGAACAATACCTTATATATATACTTTTGCAAGTCCTGGGATTATTTCGTGGATACAGGGACTAGGCTAGAGGAAAGGATGGGGTACATTTAATATTGGAAAGTCAGTTACTTCATAGTTTTCGCAGCTTTATTAGCAGAAATTAACTAAAAGATCCAAGTTGTTCGATGATACTCACGCATTATTTATGCTGTACCATGCACGGTTTTCTTTTGTTTTTTTTTTGTTTTTCAGGATCAAAGTTTTGCTCGTCACCCAGGCTAAAGTGCAATAGCGCCATCTCGGCTCACTGCAACCTCCGCCTCACAGGTTCAAGCAATTCTCCTGCCTCAGGCTACCAAGTAGCTGGGATTATAGGTGCCCGCCATCATGTGTGGCTGAATTTTTTTTGTATCTTTAGTAGAGATGGGGTTTCACCATGTTGGCCAGGCTGGTCTTGAACTCCTGACCTCAGGTGATCCACCAGCTGTGGCCTCCTAAAGTGTTGGGATTACAGGTGTGAGCCACCATGCCCAGCCCATGAATTATTTTCTAGGCACTTAGGTATTATTTACTTCACAGCGTCTCTGTGAGATAGGTTACAGATGAGCAAACCAAGGAAGAGACGTGGGTAACTCCTTGAAGATCACGCAGCTCATACATGGCAGAGCTGAGATTTGAACCCCGTCGGTCTGACTCCCTAGGGTCTATGCATATAGCAATTGTGCATATTCACAACTGGGATATTCTGCCCTAAAATGGGATGTGGTCAGCCAAGGCGTTTTCCTGGAGGCTAAAATATATGTGTGAAGATGTGAGTGTCCCATCCATAAGCATTGAGATATGCTATATTTTTACGGCCCACATGTAGGAGGAGCCCATTCTCCTACTTTTCCATCTTTTTTTATTTTTTAAATTTATATTATTTATATTTAAAAAATGGAGATGGGGGTCTCACTGTGTTGCTCAGGCTGGTCTCGAACTCCTGGGCTCAAGCGACCTTCCTACCTCAGCCTCTCAAAGTGCTGGTATTATAGGCACGAGCCTTTAATTAATTTCATTTAATTGAGATGGAAGGCACCTAGGCTTTTCAGTCTTTTTCTTACACAGATGGTTACAAAAGACAGCTGGTGTTTACCAGTTTGCTCTTTAAATTATATCTGTTAACCCTGAGGGTTACAAAAGAGGAATCGGAATGCTTCACCTTCCAATTTCTGTGCTCCTTCTCCATCTCAGCATTTCAACCATTAAAGGATGTTTAATGAGCACCTACTATGTGCCAGCCATTTTTCCAGGTACCAAGGATTGGAGGAGATGGAGGTAACATGACAACTAAATGCCACGGGTGCTCCTGGATGGCATTTTGGATCCTTAAGGAAAAGAGGCATCATGGAGCAATAAGCCAAGCATATCAACACCCACCTCTGTGCGGCCAACAGGCCATTACCTACTATGATATCAGCTGCCTATGAGTGCCCAAAGAAAACAGATAGAAACAAGGGTAGCCAGGGGCATCCTCTCCTAAGGATATTAGGCTAAGACATGAATGGCACAAGAGAATCCACCCTTTTAAAACGTGGAGTGAGAGGCTGGGTGTGGTGGTTCACACCTGCAATCCCAGCACTTTGGGAGGCCGAGGCAGGAGGATCGCTTGAGGTGAGGAGTTTGAGACCAGCCTGGGCAACATAGGGAGACCCCATCTCTACAAAAACTAAATAATAAAAATAATTAGCCAGGTGTGGTGGTAAACGCCTATAGTCCCAGCTACTCGAGGGGCTGGGGTGTGAGGATCACTTGACAGGGAGGTTGAGGCTGTAGTGAGGCATGATCGCACCACTGCACTTCAGACTGGGTGACGGAGCAAGACTCTGTATTAAAAAAATGTGGGATGAGATAATTCAGGAAGGAGGACTAGCATGTTCAAAAACTCTGAGCCAACAATTTCTCTGTTGATAATTATACAATTTTCTTTTCCTTTACATTTTCCACGTGTGTGTGTGTGTGTGTATGTGTGTGTGTGTGAGAGACAGTCTCACTCTGTCGCCCAGGCTGGAGTGCAGTAGCATGATCTCGGCTCACTGAAAGCTCCACTTCCTGGGTTCAAGTGATTCTCCTGCCTCAGCCTCCCGAGTAACTGTGATTACAGTCACCCACCACCACGCCGGCTAACTTTTGTATTTTTAGTAGAGACAGGGTTTCACCATGTTGGCCAGGCTGGTCTCAAACTCCTGACATCAGCTGATCTGCCAGCCTTGGCCTCCTAAAGTGCTGGGACTACAGGCATGAGCTACCGCGTCCAGCCTATTTTCTATTTTCATAAGTTCTATTTATTAGCTGAACTTTTACTATAAGGAAGAGCTTTCTTTCTCTATTTATATATGTCAGAATGAACCCAGAGATTCTTATTTTATTGAATGGATTATAATCTAGAATACTTACTGTTTTGAAACCATTTTTAAAAATGTAGTCCAACAGTTAAATTGATTCAGTGTTTACAGCCAGCCAGTCTGTTTACCACAGCGTTACTGTTCATTTCTTGGTTGACTGAAGTTTATCATCTAGTATTTCTGTAACAAGACGCTGTGGGATTTATTTTCTCTAAATTCCTACCCACCTTAAAATGGTCTTCTTTTTTTCTGTAACAACTTTATTGAGTTATAATTCACATACCATGCAACTTATCCATTTCAATTGTACAATTCAATGCTTTTTGGTGTATCCACAGAGTTGTCTAACAGACAGGGTCTCAGTTTTTCACCCAGGCTGAAGTGCAATGGTACAATCATAGTTCACTACAGCCTCAACCTCCCCAGGCTCAGGTGATCCTCCACCTCAGTCTCCTGAGTAGCTGGGACTACAGGTATGCACCACCATGCCTGGCCAGTTTTTTATATTCTTTTGTAGAGACAGGATCTTGCCATGTTGCCCAGGCTAATCTCAAAGTGATCTGCCCACCTGGGTCTCCCAAGGTGCCGGGACTACAGGCATGAGCCGCTGCACCCAGCTGTTTTATTTGCTGTTCTCAACTCTTTTCTTCATAATAATTCCTGTGCTCTCAGATATGCTAATTCTTCTTTGTCCTTCCTTTAACACGGCTTGTATTTCTCAGTAGCTTTCTCTTTCTCTTCTTCTTCCTGCTTGTTCACTTCTTTCTTCCAGCTTACATTTCATCTCTGTTGTCTTGCCATATCTTCTCTGCATGCTGCTATTTCTGCTTGACCTAGGGTTTTATAAATGCCTCATTAAGCTTTTCTTTACTGAATGAAAGCCTGGTGACACTGGTCCTCTTGCCAAAGACCCTATTTTCCTCCATGTATTTCTCATTTACCATTTCCCTCTGTCACTTTCCTCCTGTTTTCTTTTATAGCTTCTATCTCGGTCTCTCTTGTATTACGGTTTGTCTTTGACTGAAATGAGCTTTTTTTTTTTTTTTTTTTCCTTAATACAATTTATGGAAGCATCCTCCTGTGGTGGGAGGGCCAGGGGCTGTGATTTAGGCCAGAAGTTATTCTCCCTGCTTAGGACTCCTCATGCCCACGTGAGCAAACCCTCACTCCTCCGAGGCAGCGGGAGCCCTCTCGTTCCAGACCCTGTGCCTCACCCTGCCTCAGGGATGGACTTCTTCCTGTAATGGGGACGCATTTGTCACAGGGCTGTTCATTTTTAAGTGTTCTTAAGCATCCACAGAAAATGAGTCTAACAATATGACATCTGTGGCTGTCTCTGCAGCGAGTTGTTATAGGATGTTTTTATTCTTTTTTGTTGGTCTGCTGGACTTTTTATATCTTCTTTTCTTTTGAGACAGGGTCTCACTCTGTCGCCCAGGCTAGAGTGCAGTGGTGCAATCTTGGCTCACTACAACCTCCACCTCCTGGGTTCAGGTGATCCTTCTGCCTCAGCCTCTTGAGTAGCTGGAACTACAGGTGCACGCCACCACACCTGGCTAATTTTTGTATTTTTAGTAGAGACAGGGTTTCACCATGATGGCCAGGGTGGTCTCGAACTCCTAACCTCAAGTGATCTGTCCATCTCTGCCTCCCAAAGTGCTGGGATTACAGGCGTGAGCCACTGCACCCAGCCTACATTTTCATTTTTAACAAGCATGTATATTTCTTCCATAATCATAATATCAATACATTTTATTAAAAATGTAAGTTTGATCAGTACAAAAATAGAATGATGAATAATTGTTATTTGAGAGCACAACAGGGTGATTATAGTCAACAGTAACTTAATTTTACATTTTATTTTCATTAATTTATTTTTATTTTTATTTATTAATTTATTTGAACTTTTATTTTTAAGTTCAGGGGTACAAGTGCAGGTTTGTTACATAGGTAAGCTTGTGTCATGGGGATTTGTTATACAGACCATTTCATCACCCAGGTATGAAGCCTAGTACCCATGAGTTATTTTTCCTGATCCTCTTCCTCCTCTCACCCTCCACCCTCTGAAAGGCCCCAGAATGTGTAGTTTTCCCCTATGTGTCTATGTGTTCTTATCATTTACCTCCCACTAATAAGTGAGAACATGCAGTATTGAGTTTTCTGTTCCTGCATTAGTTTGCTGAGAATAATGGCCTCCAGCTCCATCCATGCCCCTACAAAGAACATGAGCTTGTTCTTTCTTATGGCTGCACAGTATTCCATGGCATGTATGTGCCACATTTTTTATCCAGTCTATCATCAATAAACATTTATGTTGATTCTATGTCTTTGCTATTGTGAATGGTGCTGCAATGAACATATGTACACATGTGCTTCTATAATAGAATGATTTATATTCCTTTGGGTATATACCCAGTAACAGGATTATTGAGTCATATGGTATTTCTGTCTTTAGGTCTTTGAGGAATTGCCACACTGTCTTCCACAATGGCCTAATTAACAGTCCCTTAATTTTACATTTTAAAACAACTTAAAGAGAGTAATTGGATTATTTGTAACTCAAAGGATAAATGCTTGAGGGATGAACAGTCCATTCTCCATGATGTGCTTATTTCACATTGCATGCTTGTATCAGAGCATCTCACATACCCCATAAATATATACACCTACTAGGTACTCATAAAAATTAAAAATAACATAAACATATATAAAGCTGGCTGGGCACAGTGGCTTACACCTGTAATCCCAGCATTTTGGGAGGCTGAAGGGGGCAGATCACCTGAGGTCAGGAGATCCGAGACCAGCCTGACCAACATGGAGAAACCCCGTCTCTACTAAAAATACAAAATTAGCAGAGTGTGGTGGCGAGTGCCTGTGATCCCAGCTACTCAGGAGGCTGAGACAGGAGAATCGCTTGAACCTGGGAGGCGGAGGTTGTGGTGAGCCAAGATCGTTCCATTGCACTCCAGCCCGGGGAACAAGAGCGAAACTCTGGCTGAAAAAATATAAATAAATACATAAATAAAATGATGATCCTCCGATGCTCCCTCAGAAAGTGGAAGTTTGCACAGCTACAGTGGGATGACGGACAGACTTGTGTGGGTGGGGAAGTCGGATCTACAAGCCCATACCTCTGAAGCGCCCAGCACACACAGACAACGATGGGAAAACTGGCGTCATAGAGCTCAGATCTAGCAATACAAGAGGACCCACTGCAGTTAAATCACTGACTAAGGAAAAACAAAAAGAAATCCCAACGTGATGCTGGACAGGGTTATTATTATAGTAACGATAATTTCCATGTGAGAGGGAGCTGGAGCTCTGAGAGGTTTGGTTAATTTCCCCGACTCTCTCTCCATTGTAAAGATGCGGACTAACTCCTGCTTTTCTAATTCCACATCCCCAGGACTTTCTACTCCTTCTTGCCCACTTATTAGCTCTCCAGCTGGGATGACTCAGTATATGGTGATGCTATTCACCAAGAGAGGGAAGACAGAGGAGGGAGAGATAATGAGCTCTGTTGTGGTCAGGATGAGTTACTGTGAATGTCAGACTCGCAGCTCCACTGCTGGAATAACACGGAGAGGCATCATTTTATGTGAAAGCCCACTGTTTCTGTCACCTCGTTCCTGTCAGTCAAACCAGGAAAGAAAATCATGTTTCTAGAACCTTGCTGGTGTCTGTCCTCCTCCCAGGATGAAATCACCTAGTGAGGATGACACTGGCTGCGAGGCTCTGACAGCACCTTCTCTGAGTCTTCCATGAGCCAAATAGCATCAGCATCAGTTCTTGGCATCCACCTTGCTCCCAGCTCTTGGTCGGGGGCATTCCCGGCACCCTCGGGGATGGAGGTGGAGTGGGACAGCAATGACCGCCTTATTGAGTTATCCCCGAACCTTAGAGATTCACCTTCCCTGTTGTGACCCTAAACAGCTAGCCTTATGGGAATTTTACCACAGCTGAGTTTTTTCCTTAAGATTGACAAACACAGCATCTGGAATGGTTCTCTGTTTTTGTACACAGATCGTTTTGCCAAGACTGATTATGAAGGCTCCACAACAACCACCACAACAAAAATATATCTAGCCAAACTATTGCAACCTGTGTGTAATACACTTTTTGCAAAAGAGTCAGTTGTTGAACTTCAAGCCTATTTTTTTAAGCACTTCCATATGGAAAACAATAGTAGTGTACTATCTGTATTTCCAGTTGAGATCGTATTATATGCCTGTAACCTATATATTTTTACTTTTGTATCAGATGTGGATTTAAACTCAGACTCTGCTACTTTTCAGTTCTGTTCCCTTGGGTAAGTAAGTTAGTTTCTAACCTTAATTGCCTCATGTACAAAATCGTTATAACAATATCAATTTCATCATACGCTTGTGACGAACCTATTAAATGAAATAATACATAGAAAACATTAGCACAAACCTTGGAGCATCACAAGTGCAAAATAAATAGCAGCTATTATCAATATTCTTTTGCAAAAGACAGTAACTGACACAATTTTCCACAATTGTGTACATACAATGCTCTTGCGTGAAGACATTGCCTTGCACACAATTCCAGTGTGGTTTTAGCATTTAAGAATGAATGGGGCTGCCATGATGCATTAAAAGGTCTTTCTTCTTAGGTCTTCCTCTACAAGACTACACATAACTCCCTGCTCCAGCATTTATGCAAGTAGAGTCTGTTATCAACATACAATAATAGGCGGGTGGATCACCTGAGGTCAGGAGTTCGAGACCAGCCTGCCCAACACGGCAAAAACCCATCTCTACTAAAAATCAGCTGGGTGTGGTGGCTGGCGCCTGTAATCCCAGCTACTTGGGAGGCTGAGGCAGGAGAATCACTTGAACCTGGAAGGCGGAGGTTGCAGTGAGCCGAGATCATGCCACTGTACCCAGCCTGGGTGACAAGAGTCAAACTCTATCTCAAAAACAAACAAACAAACAAAAAACCATATAATAGCAATGTCTAGGAAGTAGGAATCAACTCCAGATAGTAAAAAAAAAAAAAAAAAAAAAAAAAAGAGAGAAAGAGCAGAGACCACTTTTTGTTTTATATACCGATGTGTCCCAAGCATTTGGTACGTAGCAGGATCTTAAAGATTGAATAAATAAATCACCTTCTATAAGCCAAACACCATGCAGGAGGCTTTGCCACTCTGCTTCTGTAGAGGAGTCAGAGATCCCCTCCAACATGCCTTTATCTCTTAGCGGGTGGGCTTTATAGATGGATCTAGAAACCAAACTGACACCAGGTAGATGAGCAAGAGAAAAGTATACACATTTTCTTGGTTTCACGTGTACATGGGGATCTTCTCAAGAGAGTGAAACCCAAAGAAGGGGTGAAAACAAGATGCTTTGGTACTTTTTAGTCAAAGAATGATAAAATCGGGAAGAAAAGGCAGGAAAAAGAATATCTGGCTGGGGGCAGTACATTTTCTAGGGGAGTTACTAGGAGATGTACAGGGGAGTGAAAAAGAGGTTGGAGATAAGGATACATAATTTTTTTTGAGACTGAATCTTGCTCTGTCACCCAGGCTGGAGTGCAGTGGTGTGATCTCTGCTCACTGCAACCTCCGCCTCCCAGGTTCAAGCGATTCTCATGCCTCAGCCTCCTGAGTAGCTGGGACTACAGGCATGCCCCACCACACCCAGCTAACTTTTTGGGTGTTTTTAGTAGAGATGGGGTCAACATGGGTTACATAATTAAGTACATTTATTCAGGTGCTTTGCAGGCTTCCATTCCAAGTCTGTGGTGACAAGGCTATTTTCTCACCCTGGTATGAGAAATCTTTCATGCTTGCTACACGCAGGAAGAGACAGGTTAGCAAGCTCTTTCTGAAACTACAATTTCTCCAGTGTTTACAACTTGAAATAATCAAGATCCCAATCTGGCATATTTTGAGATGGGATGCCCTTCATTCCTTCATGTCCTTTAATTTTCCTCTATCTCCTTGAAAACGGACTGATCCTTGTATCAGTCAGGACAGGCTAACTTGTGCTATGGTGACAAATATCCCTCCAATGTCAGCAACTTATAACAACAACGGATTCTTCACTCACACCACATTTCTAATTGTTGATCAGCTGATAGCTTAGTGCCCAGATTTTCTGACTCCAAGACACAGGAAATGGAGCAGTCACTCTTGGTAGTCTCAGGGATGCAGAGAGAGAGAGAGAGAGAGAAAGAGAGAGCAAGAGAGCGCGAGCAGGTGAATCACAAGCTGTCTCTCAGCTCGCAGCCAGAAGTGACCCAGTTCTGTTGTGCCTCCATTTTATTGGCCAAGCGTGTCATCTGACCATGCCTAAAATCAAAGAGGATGAGATAGGAGGAGTGCCACTCTATTACGTTTCTGGAAGAAAAAATAGAATTTCTGTGAAGAGTCCTTGTTTCCTTACAAGGGAAACTGAGGCTCTTGGTGAAGTCACTCAGCCAGGTGTTCAGGAATTGAATATTGATCTGTTTCACTCCAAGGCACCTGCACACAATTTGTCTTTTTGGTCAGCTTCTTTCTCATGTCTTCATGGTGCCCCAGTAAGGCTGGTCCTCGTAGGAGATCTGCTTTTTCCTAGATTTGAATAGTCAGAGTAAACAAAACCAGGCTGCCATTTCCTATAAATATCAAACACCAGGAATTGTCTCCTAGGTGAGAGGGTTCTCTCCAGAACCACAGGAATCGCTAGTTGGCAAGGCCCCAGGTGACACCAAGAAGCTGGCCTTTGTCACTCTGATGTGGCCCAGATTTCCAAGCTGTTGAGATCCAAGTGTCAAATGATGTCAGGATTTGTTGTGGAGAAGCTATCCTTGTAGTCCCGGGAGATAATCTCTATTACCTAAGAGAGGAACGGAGCTTGCCAGAGATAAAAATGCTCTCACAGGCCAAAATACCCCCTGAAAGAAAGTTTAAAGGGATAGTGGTGACAGAACAGCTTTTACAGGACCACAGAATTCGATCCCCAGCCTCCAGTTCCAAAATGGCTGGCTGGCTCAGCTTTCTGCCCTGCAAAACTACTGCTGCTCCAGTTTCAGCAAACTCTTCAAATATTTCTCCTTATGTAAATGTAATGGAGGAGGAAAAAGCGGTTACCTTCTTTTCTTTCTAAAACAACCACTTAGTAAGTCACTACTCATCAGCAGACATTTGGAAATAGCATGGTGATTTGAAGTCAACTCTTTTTTCATTTCTTCAGTCACTCTCCTTCACTTACAGGGTGAGAGTCTCAGCTGCATGTTTTAAACAGACTCTGGAAACTCACAGTTCACAGGCCACGAATCGTGGGTTTCCACATCCTCAGCCACGGAAACCTTATTCAAACCGCTTACAAGAATCTCAGCATTGGTTGACGTTTTTAGCCGTTTATGTTGTCCAGACATCTCTTATGTATTAAAAGAGTACCAGACGATCACAGGTCACACAGAAGCACACAGGAAAGGTAGAAAAGAAAAGTAAACCTTTGCAAGATTTAGTTTAGTGGCTCTCAACCAGGGATGTGAATCAGCTTATTTGCATAGCTTTTTATACTCTCTATCTGCCCAGGACTCATCCCAAATCACTGAATCTGAATGTTGGGGAATGGGCCTACACACAGAATTTCTGCTGCAGCCTGTACTACTGAAGCGGCATTGTTTGCCTGAGATACAACCTGAGGTCTGCCGACTTACGCCAAGGAAATCAAGAACGCAGACACAAAAGGAGTGAGACTAAGAGCGGAGGTTTAACAGGCGAGAGAAAGAGAAAAGGTCTCCCTCCTGCAGAGATACAGGGGCTCCTGGGTGGGTCTTCCAGTTCCAAGGTGAAATGCATGGGGTTTTACAGTCTGGCTTGAAGAGGTGCTGTCTGATTTACATAGGGCCCAAAAGATTGGTTCTGCCATTTACTTAGCGTGAGAAGAGGCTGGCCATCCCAACTTAATCTTTCATTATGCAGATGCGTTCTCTACCCGGCCGGCACCATGGGGACCAGGTAGCTTTTTTTGATTGGCACACCTGCCAACATTTCACACGTGCAAGCTTCTAGCTTGCTTATCTATGTCTGCAGCTTGATGTTACGGGCTGCTCTTTGTTAGAAATGATTTGTGGAGAAACTCCATCTCTAATAAAAACACAAAAAACAAATGAGCTGGGCGTGCTGGCGGGCACCTGTAATCCCAGCTACTTGGGAGGCTGAGGCAGGGGCATCTTGAGCAGCTGTGGGTCATCTTCAGTCCTTTTCAATCAAGCTGACCCGAACGTCAAAGCGATTCCAGCAAAGAGGCTAGAGAACAACCGTTGCATGACCAAGGCTGAAGAAATACTTGTAAGTCGTGACCTACTAGATGCCTAGACCCAACGTGGCCTTTTACTATTGGGACAGCTGCTGGCATTCACTCATGCAAGCTTCTATCTTGCTTTTCTATGTCTGCAGCTTGGATTTCACAGGCTGATGTTTGTCAGCAAAGAAATTATTTGGGGGCTGCTTTTTTTTGTTAAAAGAAAAACCTTACCGAGGGCACTCTTCCCCTCCCTATCTGCCTATTTCTTTTTAGCTCCTGTATCAGAATCAAGCCACCATCAACAGCCACCTTTCTCAGGAGACACTAGGAAGACACACAAGTCAAACTGGTTGAAAGTAATGTTTAGATAGAGCTTGACTTTGGGCAACTGCACACAGAAAACTTTAACTGTGGCTACCTTTCATCACTGGAAGATTTATCACATTCTATAAGTTTGCCTGGAAAAGCAGGTTGAAAATACATGAACATCATTAAATCTTGTGGAGTGTAAAACGTTCCTAAAGAGTCTCTGCTAAACAAAGGAGAATTTAATATTCTTATTTGGGGGTTTGGTTTTCTTTAGAAGGGGTCCTCGTCTACTCCCCGAGAGCTACCCTACAAACTGGTGTCAACCTTTAGTCTTGTTAGCAGAAAGGGTCCATCCAGAACCCAAGAGGGGGTTCTTGGATCTCAGGCAAGAAAGAATTCAAGGAAAGTTCACAGAGTAAAGTGAAAGCAAGTTTATTAAGAAAGTAAAGGAACAGGCAAGGCACGGTGGCTCACACCTGTAATCCCACCACTTTGGGAGGCCGAGGCAGGTGGATCACCTGAGGTCAGAAGATGGAGACCATTGTGGCTAATACAGTGAAACCCCGTCTCTACTAAAAATACAACAAATTAGCTGGGCATGCTGGTATGCGCCGGTAGTCCCAGCTACTAGGGAGGCTGAAGCAGGAGAATTCCTTGAACCCAGGAGGCGGAGGTTGCAGTGAGCTGAGATCGTGCCACTGCACTCCAGCCTGGGCGGCACACCAACCTGGGCGATAGAGCGAGATTCCATCTCAAAAAAAAAAAAAAAAAAAAAGGAAAGGAATGAAAAAATGCCTACTTCATAGGCAGAAGAGTGGTGTGGGATGCTTCACTAAGGACACTTTTAGTTATTTCTTGATTATATGCCAAATAAAGGGTGGATTCCTTATGAGATTTCTGGGAAATTGGTGGGCAATTCCTGGAACTGAAGGCTCCTCCCCTTTAGACCATCTAGGGTAACTCCCAGACATTGCCATGGCATTTGTAAACTGTCTTGGTGCTGGTAAGAGTGTCTTTTAGCATGCTAATACACTATAATTAATGCATAATCAGCAGTGAGGATGACCAGAGGTCACTTTCATTGCCATTTTTGTTTTGGTGGGTCTTGGCCAGCGTTTTTTTTTTCTTTTTAACGGCTTTTTTTTTTTTTTTTTTACCGCAACCTGTTTTATCAGCAAGGTCTTTGTGACCTGTAGCTTGTGCCAACCTCCTATCTCTTCCTGTGACTAAGAATCCCTTGGCCGGGCGCGGTGGCTCACTCCTGTAATTGTAGCACTTTGGGAGACTGAGAAAGGTGGATCACGAGGTCAAGAGATCAAGACCATCCTGGCCAACATGGTGAAACCCCGTCTCTACTAAAACAACACAAAAATTAGCCAAGTGTGGTGGTATGCGCCTGTAATCCCAGTTACTCAGGAGGCTGAGGCAGGAGAATTGCTTGAACCTGGGAGACAGAGGTTGCAGTGAGCCAAGATCACACCACTGCACTCCAGCCTGGCGCCTGGTGATACAGCGAGGCTCTCTCTCAAAGGTAGAAAAAGAATCCCTTACCTCCCGAAAATGTAGTCCAGCAGGTCCCAGCCTTCTTTTCCTTCTTTTACCAAGCCCCTATTTAAGATGGAGTTGCTGTGGTTCAAATGCCTCTGATAGTGTCATTGAAGAAATGATTTGACTTAAGTTGGAAAACAGGTCCATAGTATTGACTGAAGATACAGGGACGATGCCTCAGTTTGCTTGCCAGCAGGGTATAGTCAGCCTTAGCCTTCAGAACTGCAGGGTGGCCAAGTGAGCCTGGCAATGCCCGACACTCCCAAAGTTTGTACATCTTCTTGAAAGCTTTTACTTTTTTTTTTCTTTTTTTTTTTTTGGGATGGCGTTTTGCTCTTTGTTGCACAGGCTGGAGTGCAGTGGCATGATCTTGGCTCACTGCAACCTCTGCCTCCTGGGTTTAAGCAAGTCTCCTGTCTCAGCCTCCCAAGTAGCTGGGACTACAGGCACCTGCCACCATGCCTGGCTAATTTTTGTATCTTTAGTAGATATGGGTTTCACCATGGTGGCCAGGCTGATCTCGAACTCCTGACCTCAGATGATCTGCCCCCCCTACGCCTCCTGAGGAAGCTTCTACTTTATCACCGAAGGCATGTGTTTCAAGTTGTACCAGCTGTGTTCTGGGCAACTCTTTGGATGCCTTCTTTTATAAAGTGTCATTGAGAAGTTAAGAGGATGCCGAGATAGCAATCTGAAAGCTTGGTTCAAATTTTTTATTTTTCTGAGACGGAGTTTTGCTCTTGTTATCCAGGCTGGAGTGCAATGGTGCGATCTCGGCTCACCGCAACCTCCGCCTCTCAGGATCAAGCAATTCTCCTGCCTCAGCCTCTCGAGTAGCTGGGACTACAGGTGGGCGCCACCATGCCCAGCTAATTTTTGTATTTTTAGTAGAGACGGGGTTTCACCGTGTTGACCAGGGTGGTCTCGATCTCTTGACCTCGTGATCCACCCGCCTCGGCCTTGCAAAGTGCTGGGATTACAGGCGTGAGCCACCGCGCCCGGCCAACTAGGTTCAAATCCTCTTGCTAGCTCTGTGCCCTGGGTATATCACCTAATGCTGCTGGGTCTCTGCACGGTCAACTCTAAAACCATGAAGGGTTGTTCTGAGGATTCAATAAAACCATGTACAGTTCTCCCTTGATATACATTGGGGATTGGTTTCAGGACCCCTGTCTCCCACCTTCCAGTCCCCACCCACCTCAGATGCCAAAATCCAAGAATGCTCAAGTCCCTTATGCTACGGAACGATGTAGCAGTTGCAGATAACCTACGTTCATCCTCCATGCACGTTCAGTGATCTCTAGATTGCTTCTAGTATCTTACACAATGTAAATGCTACGTAAATGGTTGTTACACTGTATAGGTTTTTTAATTTGTATTTTTTATTGTCTTTTGTTTAATTTTTGTTTGTTTGTTTTGATAGAGGCTGAGTCTCTCTCTCTGTCACCCAGGCTGGAGTGCAGTGGCACAATCTCAGCTCACTGCAACATCCGCCTCCTGGGTTCAAATGATTCTCCTGCTTCTGCCTCCCGAGTAGCTGGGATTACAGGCACACACCAAGACACCCAGCTAATTTTTGTAGAGTCGGGGTTTCACCATGTTGGCCAGGCTGGTCTTGAACTCCCGACCTCAAGTGATCCACCCACCTCGGATTCCGAAGTGTTGGGATTACAGGTGTGAGCCACTGTGACCAGCCAGATTCTGTGTTAGAGGTTTCACACGTGTTATCTCATTGGATCCTCAAACCAGGAATTAGCAAACACTTTCTATAAAGGGCCTGAGAGTGACTATTCGAGGCTTTGCAGGTCATCTGGTCCCTGCTGTAGCTACTCAGCTCTGCCACTGAAGTATTAAAATAGCCATAGACAACAAGTAACTGAATGAGGTTGGCTGTGTTCCCACAAAATTCTACGTAGAAAAACAGGCAGCTGGGCCAAGCTTGCACTCAGGTTGCAGTTGGCTGATTCCTGCTCCCATGGAAGTAAGCTGGTTGTTAATACCCATTTCACAGATCAGTAAATGAAGCATAGAGAAGACATTAAGCAACTTCGCAGGTTGATAACTTGGGCAGGTTGTCAGTGGAAACCCAAAGTCTGCCCGATACCAGGCTTTATGTAAACACTATGTCCTAGAGGTGCAGGCAAGGAAGAGATGAGCCTTAGGAAACAGAGAGACGGAGGACCAGGACTTTCTGCAGCAGCCTGCCTCTTCTTCATGACCACAAGCTTCCCGCTGAGTTCTGCACCATCAACTCACCTTTCCGCTTCTACTGCTCTGAGGTGACTGTGAGGGAGGCAAGCTGACTGCTGCTCTCTATTCTGTTTAAGAACCCAACTTCCAGGGGGTCTCTACATAATGACAACAGCTGTTTCTTACTTTTCCAGGAAGGTAAATAATGTTTTTTGGTACATGTATTAATGGCATTTACTTATTTAATAATTAAATTTTTGAGTGAGTGTGTGTCTCTCCAGCATGTGTGTATATGCCAGACTAATATATGTCATATATAGATTATATTTTATATAAAATAATATAATCATTATTGTTATTATATATTATATAAAATAATATAATCATTATATATTATATAAAATAATACAACCATTTAATATATATTATATAAAAATATGATGGTTATTATGGATTATTATATATTATATACAATAATATAATAATTACATATTACTATAAACTATGTATATTTTATCTATTTTTATAATATATCAAGTCAATAAATGATTCTTTTTTCGAGACAGAGTCTTGCTGTACATACGACACTGTATATATAAGACAGTCTTGTATGTATAACACATATTATCTATTTTAGTAAAATAATGTATAGCGCACTAAGTACTGGAAATACACCATGAAACAGCAGAAATGGCAGCTCCCGGTGTTAGCCTGGTTGAAACGATCATCTTTGCCTGTGTGGGACTGATGACATTCTTACTTAGGTCTATACAGTTTATCTGGTTCCTGTCTGAATTATTTGACGGACTCTTGCAACCTGGGATAAATATTATTAACTTCACGGTAAGGATGGAAAGGCTCAGGCTGAGAGCTGCACAGAGTTGCAGAGGGTCACGCAGTGACAACGTCGGTACTTCAGCTGAGTCTCCGACCCCCACAGCCTTTCCTACCACGCCTTGCTGCTCTGCTATTCCACAGCCATGCCCTGGGCCTTTCTCCCTCACCACCTCCAGCTGGCAGCATCTTTGTCTGAACTCTATTTAACCTGGCTCCTTTCCAGGCCCTCTGGCAGCTGTCCCAGTTCCCGTTTGCTATCTGCCCGACATCTCCCAGGTTCATTTCTTAAGCTCTTATCCTTCTTTGACAGCCAAATGCCCTCTATTTTATTTTCTCCCTTGGGCACACTCATAAGATGGAGAAAAGCCGAGAGATTGTTCACTTTCTTAACAGAAGCTGCTTTCAATTCAGCCACAGCTGCTATACCTTTCAGAAGTGAGATGGATCCCAAGACAGATGGCTCAGCAGTGACTATTTTAAGCCCTAGAGTCACAAGAACAGATCCAAAATAACTCAGTCCAGCAGGGGTCAAATGCAGAGCAGAGCTTGCTGGCTTTAAAGAAAGCATGACCCTAGATCTTTGGAGTTGCTGAGTTAAGTCAGCGCTGGTGTTTTCTAGTTAATAAGACTTTTTTCAGCACGGTTTTCTGTGCTGATGTTTCAGGAGAGACTTGGCCCCATGTTCTCAAAAAATCTTCCTCTGATACTCCAAAGCTCTTATTTGAATATTTGTTGCTGCTATCAAGACGTGTACCAGGGGACATTCTGTGGAGCCTTATGCATCAATCACCAAATCGCAACAATAATGCCGTGTAAGAAAATACCTCATCATTCAGTGACTTTCAGCAACAATCACTTACTCTTTTTCACATGCTTCGACTCGGCTGGGGGTCAGCTGATCTGCATTCAGCCTGGCTGATCTTGGCTCCAAGTTGCAGATTTGCTTCTGTGGCCTTACTTAGCTGCCATCCTCCTTGGATCACCTGCAGGCTGTTCCGAGCATGTTCTCGTGGCCCTGGTGGAAATGCAAGAGAGAAAGTTTAACGACACATGCATGTTTCAAGCTCTTGTTTGCGTATGTCTGCGAATAGCACATTGGCCAAAGCAATCTACATGGCCGAACCCTCCATCAATGGGGCGGGAAAGAGACTCTATCCAAAGTGGGGGAGGGAGGAACTGCAAAATTACATGCCAAAGATTGTGGCTAGGAGGGGAGTGAATCATGAGGAACAGCCGCACCATTTATCATGCGTGGGCTGCAGAGCATCTGGAGAAGAAGGATGTGTAGAGGGCAACACAGAAATCAAGTGATTCTTTTCCTTTCTAGCAGCTGTGGCTACTCATGACCCTCTCCTCTCCAGGGAAGAGTCGAGGCCACAGAAGATGGTTTGACATTTCCCTTTGGAATGACCTTAAACTATCTCTGCACGCTTTTGTAAAGACCGCTTTCTCGTCATCTGTCCACTGAGTGAACTGCCCATCACTGTGGAATTCTTCAAACTGACTCCTTAGAAGTATTTAAGAGATTTCAGGGCTGGGCATGGTGGCTCACACCTGTAATCCCAGCACTCCGGGAGGCCGAGGCAGGTGGATCATGAGGTCAGGAGTTCGAGACCATCCTGGCCAACATGGTGAAACCTCATCTCTACTAAAAATACAGAAATTAGCCTGGTGTGGTGGCGAGGCTAATTTTTGTGTTTTAAACTCTAAGATAAGAGAGTTTAACATACTGACATACTAACTCTTTGAAGAGAAGCTTGGGGTTCACTATACCTAACACTGCCCTGTTTTAGACAGCATCATAACGTGTCTGAGGGTTGTCACTGGGGGTAGGAGAAGCCCAACCCACCTGTAGGGATTTTTACATATAAGGACCATGTAACAGTAGACTGTGTAATTGACAGAATCCCACCAAGCTCTCCATCCCACACCCCTCCATGTAGCGTACCGAGCTTTGGTCACAGGAGCACCCTCCCCCAGGATCATGGAGCAACATCCAGCACCTTCTGTCTCCCATCACTCTATCCCTTTTGGCTTCCTTCATGTGTTTATGAAATTTATCACTATATGACCTTATTTATTTTATCTGTATATTTCTTTATTGCCTGACTCTTCCACTACTTCTTTTGGGCAAGATCTCCATCTCATTTAGGGCTATATGCCCAGAACCTAGACTCTACACAGGGTATTTATCAAAAAGGAATGTAACAGATATTTGTTAAATGGATATGTGAATCAACAGGCAGACCTGTTGCACTGTGTAGTGCTAGATAGGTGTTCGATATATATTCATTTCCTCCCCCCCGTCTCCCTTCCTTCCTCCACATACAGATTAATATCCCTGCCTAACACCCTCCTTCATTTTGCATGAATCTTTAACACACTTTCCAATGTGCAACGCCAACTTCCCTTTAGCTGTATTAACATCTGGAGCCAATGGTGATCTCAGAGGGGAAAAGTAGTGAGTCTCGGCTCAGGTAGACCCGTGAATTTTGAAATTCAGATGTCAGAGGGCACTTCACAAGCATTGGTATAACAGGATCCCCTTAGTTTCTAAGAATAGCCTCTCCAGTTTGTCCTAGAAGAAAGGAATGTAACAACTGTCTAGTGCATGAGCTGGTACCTGGCTGATGTCATGGAAAAGATATCCTTCTTTTTTTTTTTTCCAAGACAGGGTCTCATTCTGTTGCCCAGGCCAGAGTGCAGTGGCATGATCACAGCTCACTGCAGCCTCCACCTCCTAAGTTTAAGTGATCCTCCTGCCTCAGCCTCCTGAATAACAGGGACCATAGGCATACACCACCATGCCCAGCAAATTTTTAAATTTTTTTGTAGAGATGAAATCTCATCATACTGTCCAGGCTGGTATACCCCTCTTTTTTTTTTTTTTTTTTTTTTAACCAAAAGAATAGAGAAGTTTTAGGATTTGTTTGTCTTTTCTCAGTTTGGGATAACCGTAAGTTCATGGATTCCACTGGAAGAGGGAATAGTCACTAGATATTTGCAAATTATCTTACTCTTCATTCGCAAGAAAATATTGGAAATGGATGAAAGAGGACATCATCTGGGAATGAAACATTTTACATACTGGTGTAAACTTAACTGACCAGCTGTGCAAACAGAATAATGGTTCCCCAATTCTAAGTCCACACCCTAGGCCTCAGAACCTGTGAATATGTTGGATGGCATGGCAAAAAGGGAATTAAAGTTACAAATGGAATTAAAGCTTCTAATCGAATGACCTCAAGATAAGGAGGTCCTACTAGATTATCTGGATGGACTCATCTGTTAAAAAGATAAGAGTTTTCTTCCTTTTTTTTTTTTTTTCCATGGGGCAGAGGGAGGCAGAAGAATCAGTGTCAGAATGACACTATATGAGATAGATTGGGCAAGCCATCGCTGGCTTTGAAGATGGAAGGGAGTGAAGGAAGTAGAAATATTTTACACTGCAAGATATCCCTTTGACTATTTTGAAATGGCTACCTCAGGACTAGCAGACTGAGATGGAGAAAATCTGCATCAGTAGAAAATCTCTGTAAATGCAGCCATGCCTCCCCTTTCTATGCCTTTCCTGGATTTAGGAGAGACTGAGACTATGACACCTTTAAAAGTCTAAAAAAGACTGCACCTGTATGTTCATTGCGGCACTATTCACAATAGCGAAGACACAGAATAAACCTAGGTATCTATCAGTGGTGGGTTAGATTTAAAAAAGTGGTACATATACACCTGGAATACTATGCAGGCATAAAAAGAATGAAATCATGTCCTTTGCAGCAATGCAGATGCAGCTGGAGGCCATTATCTTAAGCAAATTAACTCAGAAACAGAAAACCAAATACTGCAGGTTCTCACTTATGAATGGAAAGTAAGCACTGGGTACACACAGACATAAAGATGGGAATGATAGACACTGGGAAATACAAGAAGGGAGAGGAAGGGAGGGAAGCAAAGGTTTAAAAAGTACCTATTGGGGCCAGGCACAGTGGCTCACGCCTGTAAACCCAGTGCTTTGGGAGGCCAAAGTGGGCAGGTGACTTGAGATCAGGAGTTGAAAACCAGCCTGGCCAATACGGCAACACCCCATCTCTACCAGTAAAACGAAAATCAGCTGCGTGTGGGCACGCACCTGTAATCCCATCTACTCAAGAGGCTCAGGCACCAGAATTGCTTGAACCCAGGAGGCAGAGGTTACAGTGAGCCGAGATCGTGCCACTACACTCCAGCCTGGGCAACAGAGTGAAACTGTGTCTCAAAAATGAAATAAAATAAATAAATAAACAAAAAGTACTTATTGGGTGCTGCACTCACTACCTGGGTGATGGGTTTCACTGTACCCCAAACCTCAGCATCATGCAATATACCCCTGTAACAAACCTACACATGTACCCCTGAATCTAAAATAAAAAGGGGGAAAAAGTCTGAAAAGAAACCTTGACTGCCTCTTCTCTCTGAGGGAGACTTCATCTTCATCACAAGATCACCTTTGCTACCCAGGTCTCTTCCTTTCTCTCTTTCTCATGACCTTTCTTGCCACTAAACCTGATTTAGCGACATAACCTGCTTTTGGCTTTGCTGAGTCTGCATTCTTTCTCGGTATGGAATATAAGCTTCTGTTTCTTACTGTTGGGTTGGGTCTTCATTCTGAAGGCTCCTGGGTATATACACTGAATAAAGTTGGATGCCTTTCTTTTATTAACCAACCTGTTTCATGCCAGTGAAATTTCAGCAAATGTTTAGGGGGACAAGAGCCTGTGGCCCCCATGGGGACCATCAACCAAGGAATATGGTGACCTCCAGAAACTGCAAAAGCCAAAAAAATGTACTTTCCCTGAGAACCCTCAGAAATGAACAACCCCTGCTGACACCTCAGTGTTCGTCATTTTGGACTTTCGACTCTGGAACCGTAAGATAATTCTGCATTGCTTTAAGCCATTAAGATTTTCTTACGGCTTTAATTTGTTACAGCAGCAATGGAAAATGAATACCCCGATGTACCAGTCAAAATTATTTTTTAAAAAATCTTTAAAACCAAGGGACTTGAGCTGGATAGCTCCAATAATTGTTTCAGTTCTAATTTCTTGTCTTCAGAAAAATCTTCAGTTTTCTAAACTCTCAAGGATCAAATGGGGTAACCATGGCATGATGGAGTCGAGCTGACCTTGGATGACCTGGGGACCCTCAGCTCTCTCTGAGCCTGCTTACTCACTGGGGGGTCATCCATTCTCTTCCTACAAAGTTGCAGTGAGCAATGATGAGTCACTCTGGTTCAATATGCTATGTGTCTTCTTCCATCTTTTTTTCTGTCTTCCTTTCTTTAACGAACATAGGGAAGGTTGGCAGCAGGGGAAGTATGGAATATAGAAAGCAGTGAAGAGACTAGCCTAACATTATCTAAAGCAACAATGCTGGGTGTGTGTGGGGGTTTTGTTTGGTTACTGCTGTGTCTTAGTCAAGTAAAGGAAAATAAAAATCTCAGGGTCCCCCAAACTACTTCTGCAAAAGCGAAAGTCATTGCAACATCCTCTTCCAAATGAATAGCTTTCAGTAATATTATGCACGTGCCAAGTCACACCTGGAGAGGTGAAAGACCTCAGGCATCTGGGAAGGACAGCCTCCGTATCATTCATAAGCAAATTCTTTGCTGGCCTCCTGTAAACAAGGACATGCCAATTGTAACTTTACATCTGCAACCTAAGTCTAGCTCCTAAAACTCCACACTGATAATGCTGATTACACGCTTAGCTTCCCAGGTATAGAACAAAGGCAAGACTGCTTCTTCCATCTACCCAGAGAGATCTGCACAACTGACTCTTCCTTCAGTCCCCTTTTTCTCTCCAGACATTCACATTATCTTATGTACTAGAAACTAAATTCTCTCGGGAATGTAGCTATCTGCTGCCTGCCTGTCCCTCTTCCATTCCCCCTCTTTAGGGAAATCTATAAATACTAACCTCCTGTCTGGGTGCAGTGGTGTACTTTTAGGAGGCGGAGGCAGGAGGATCACTTGAGCTCAGGAGTTCCAGATCAGCCTGGCCAACATGGTGAAACTCCATCTCTACTAAAAATACAAAAATTAGCTGGGCGTGGTGGCAGGCACCTGTAATCGCAGCTATTCAGGAGGCTGAGACACGAGAATCGCTTGAACCTGGGAGGTGGAGGTTGCAGTGAGCTGAGATGGCGCCATTGCACTCCAGCCTGGACAACAGAGTGAGACTGTCTTGGGAAAAAAAAAATGCTAACCTCCCTACCGAAAACCTTTTCTAAAAAACAGCCACAAATGTATCTGTGGCTCCTGTTTTTCCTGGACGTGCCCTTAAGTGGCTTGACAAACCTTGATGATGGAGGCCAGGCACAGTGGCCGTGCCTGCAATCCCAGCACTTTGGGAAGAGTAGGCAGACAGATCACTTGACGTCAGGAATTTGAGACCAGGCTGACCAACATGGTGAAACCCCGTCTCTACTAAAAATACAAAAATTGGCCAGGTATGGTGGTGCACGCCTGTAATCCCAGTTACTCAGGAGGCTAAGGCATGAGAATCACTTGAACCCAGGAGGAGGAGGTTGCGGTGAGCCAAGATTGGACCACTGCACTCCAGCCTGGGCAACAGAGCGAGACTCTGTCTTTAAAAAAAAAAAAAGGAGACTTATGCCTCACTCACTCATTTTCGTTGTCAGTCATATCCACGTTCTGTTTCCCTATCTGTGCTCCTCAGCAGTGACATCTCAGGGACATTTTCAAGAACAAAGATGCCGGCATGGGCCAGGCTTCCAATTGCCCTCCTCCACCTTGACCAGCAGTTTCTTCTTCAGAAAATGGTCCAACCACAGCCAGAAGAACCATGAGAATCCTTGAGGACGCACTGGTTCAGAAGAGTCTGAGGTTCTCTCCTTGAACTAAAATTTTATAGAACTGATTAAGGGGAGAAAACAAAATTCAGTGAGGCATGCAGTACAATCAGCAGTCCTTGTTAAGACAGCTTGCCCTTTGTTATATTTCCTTGTAGCTGGTTGCTATTTATCCCAAGCCTCTTTATCTGTTCTATAGATAAAATCAAAGACATTACGAGATGATAAACTTTCTGTTTGAGTTTCTCCTTTAGGTTCTGCATACCAACAAGGCTACCCAAAACTACTGACACCAGCTGGTCTGCAAGCTCACAAGAAACTGACTCATGGAGGAATGCATTTTTCACATCCTGAGAATTTCATCTCTCTTACCCCGACCGATCAACAATTCCAATATTTTATGTCCTCGCCCTCCATGATTCCCTTAAACACACTAGCCCAAAACCCCTCAATGAAATGGATTTGAGGCTCAAGAATTCCTCCTGTTTCCTGATTTGGCAGTTTGTAATTATTAAACTATTTCTCTGCTGCAAGCCTTACTGTCTCAGTGTGTTGGCATGTTGCTGTGCAGTGTGCATACCCATCTGGCAGCCCTGTAACAACCTCAGAACCACTGA
The DNA here is from genome assembly GCA_004027835.1 of Alouatta palliata. Taxonomy (NCBI): domain Eukaryota; kingdom Metazoa; phylum Chordata; class Mammalia; order Primates; family Atelidae; genus Alouatta; species Alouatta palliata. The sequence continues at coordinate 32,748 of PVKV010010289.1, read as the reverse complement.
CAAATGCACAATGGAGTTGTATTGTAGGACACCTGCACAGGTTCTGGATAGAAGAATCTAAGGGAAAACAGGCAATTGGGGTTCAAGAGAAGGTTACAGTTCGGAAGGTTATAGGATTTTGGTGCAACCTCACTCCGTGTGTGTCACTTTGGTGTGACCTCAAATAACTAAAATTACCAGAAGGTTCAATTTGATGAATTATTGAGAAAGGTCCCCATCCCAGGTGGCCCTGTTAGTCTCTGCAGTTACACAGTTTTCTTCTTAAGTGCAATTCATTTTCAGTCCAAAACCCATTTATATCTTTGATAGGTACTTACAATATTTAAAGTGATTCTCTACTTTTGTCTCATTGATAATAAAACCTTGGCCGGGCACGGTGGCTCACACCTATAATCCGGGGCGCGGTGGCTCATGCCTGTAATCCCAGCACTTTGAGAGGCCAAGGCGGGCGGATCATGAGGTCAGGAGATCGAGACCATCCTGATCAACAAGGTAATTTAGTCTCTACTAAAATACAAAAAATTGGCCAGACATGATGGCACACACCTGTAGTCCCAGCTACTCGGGAGGCTGAAGCAGGGGAATCGCTTGAACCTGGGAGGCAGAGGTTGTAGTGAGCTGAGATCATGCTATTGTACTCCAGCCTGGTGCCAGAGTTAGACTTTGTCTCAAAAAGAAAAAACAAAACAAAACAAAAAAGCTTATATTTTGATCTAGCACGTGGCTCATGCCTGTAATTCCAGCACTTTGGGAGGCTGAGGTGGGAAGATTGCTTGAGCCCAGGAGTTTGAGACCAGCCTGGACAACATAGTGAGATCCCATTTCTAAAAAAAAGAACTAGCCTGGTGTAGTGGGATACACCTGTAGTCCAAGCTACTCAGGAGGCTGAGGTGGGAAGACTGCTTAAGCTCAAAGGGAAAAGGCTACAGTGAGCTATGATCACACCACTGCACTCCAGCCTGGGTGACAGAGCAGCACTGTCTCAAAACAAAAAGCAAAAAACAAACAAAAAAACCTTATATTTTGTATTAGAGATCAGATTTAACATACAAATACTGCAAATACCTCTGAAAAGGTGGCACAGTTAGATAAGTCATGAAGGTATAAATACCTGGTATGTTGTTCTTACCAAAGGCTGAAAACTCAGGCAAAAGCAGACATACACAGTGTTTCTCAAAACCAGGCTATGTTGACATGAGAATAATAATCAGAAAATGCGGTGCAGAAAGAAAGAGCTGGGGAGCATTAAACGCAAATTTTACTTACTTCCCTGTCAGATTTTTTTTTAAGCAGGTCATAAATGCCTCTCCAGAGAGGGAATTGAGGAGGAAAATGTTTGCAAGGAGAAAATAATCCCTTTCGTTATATGGGAGTCATTCTTGTCTAGGTGTTAATGCTTTGCTTTGATACACGGTTATCCTATAAAAGCCTGTTGGGAGGGTAGGTGAGTGTGGCCTCAAACAGATGGAACATTTTCCTTCTAGACATCAAAGAGGAAACACAGCTTTAAACCCAGAGTCTAAAGGGAGCTCCCAGGTATGCAAAAAAGAGGTTTTTTTTAAAATTATTTGTTTGTTTCTCTTTTTTGAGACAGGGTCTTTCTCTGTCACCCAGGCTGGCATGCAATGACATTATCATAGCTCACGCAGCCTTGAACTTCTGGGCTCAAGTGATCCTCCCATCTCAGCCTCCCAAGTAACTGAGACTGCAAGTGACCAATACCACATCTGGCTAATTTTTGTATATCTATTTTTGTAAAAATGGGGTCTCACTATCTTGCTCAGGCTGGTCTCAAGGTGCTGGCCTCAAGTAATTCTCCTGCCTGCCTCTGCTTCCCAAAGCATTGTGATTATAGACGGTGAAATCCTAAAAGGACCCCCGCCATGTGGAGGCAGAATGAGACACAGCAGAGGATCTGATAGGGGACAAGTGGCCCTCTCTACCTTAACATGAGTGTGCAAAATTATTCAGATTCATGACATTTTCTGTGTTTATATTTCTAGCTCCAACTCTGTATACTTTTAAATTCTCCACTTGCTTTCATTCAACAACATTGAGCTGCCCAGTCCCTTTCTCTCCTGGTCTAGGGAAGCACCAGAAACAAGCTCAGGTTGGATCTGGTTCCTGTTCATTAGCAACTCTCTGCTATACCTACACAGTATTAAAACATTAGCCCCAGCATACTGGGAGCGGTGACTCACGCCTGTAATCTCAGCACTTTGGGAAGCCCAGGTGGGTGGATCACCTGAGGTCAGGAGTTCAAGACCAGACTGGCCAACATGGTGAAACCCCGTCTCTACTAAAAACACAAAAGTTGGCCAGGTGTGGTGGCGCACGCCTGTAATCTCAGCTACTCAGGAAGCTGAGGCAGGAGAACTGCTTGAACCTGGGAGGCAGAGTGAGCAGAGATTGTGCCACTGCACTCCAGCCTGGGCGACAGAGTGAGACTCCAACTAAAAATAACAACAAAAAACTCCAAAACCCACCACCACCACCATCAACAAAACACATTAGCTCCAGCAAATCTTCTATAGTAGATTACAAAATTCACCACAATATAGTATAGCTTCTTCCATCAAGGAACTGGGTCTACTTCTCCACTCTTTGAATCCAGGTTAGCCTTTTGATTTACTTAGTTTTTTGTTTGTTTGTTTGTTTGTTTTTGAGACAGTCTTGCTCTTCATTCAGGCTGGAGTGCAATGGCACAATCTTGGTTCATTGCAGCCTCCACCTCTCAGGTTCAAGCAATCCTCCTGTTTCAGCCTCCTGAGTAGCTGAGATTCTGGGCATGTGTCACCACACCTGGCTAACGTTTTTGTATTTTTAGTAGAGACAGAGTTTCATTATGGTGGCCAAGCTGGTCTCAAAATCCTGACCTCAGCTGATCCATCCGCCTTGGCCTCCCAAAGTGCTGGGATTACAGGCATGAGCCACCGTGCCTGGCAGGCACTGTTTACGTTTCATTCCTAGGCCTGGAGAGTACTTGCAGCTTCCTCTCTTGCTGCTCTTAAAAACCCTGTGATCACCAACTTGAGAGCCAGCCTGGGCCAGCCTTCTGGATGGTGAGGATGTGTGACCCAGTTATCCTGCTCCCTTAGCCAATATCTAGTTATGTGAGTGAAGCCATTTATTGCCTGCTGACCATAAACACCACCACAACAGAAGCAGCATTCAGCTGATCTCAACCCCAATTGCCCACCTACGTAAGCTATGAATGGTCGAGTTTTTAATCTACGAAACAGGACTACTTGTTAGGCAACAAAAGCTAACTGATACACCTTGAGCGAATGATAGAGAATCTTGAAAACACAGAGGTTCTGCTTATGATGACATTGTGAAGAATAATCATTTACTAATTGAAGTCTTCACCTAGAGCCTTGATTATGAATGTTTGTAGCGGGGGAGGAAAAAAGAGTGTGGCTCAGGATAAAAGAGGTTTGAGGTTCAAATTCACTTTCTTTTCTTTCTGTCTTTTTCTGAGCTGGAGTTTCACTCTTGTAGCCCAGGCTGGAGTACAGTGATGCCATCTCGGCTCACCACAACCTCTGCCTCCCAGGTTCAGGGGATTCTCCTGCCTCAGCCTCCCAAGTAACTGGGATTATAGGTGCCTGCCACTACGCTGGGCTAATTTTTTTGTATTTTTGGTAGAGACGGGGTTTCACCATGTTGGCCAGGCTGGTCTGGAACTCCTGACCTCAGGTGATCTGCCTGCCTCAGCCTCCCAAAGTGCTGGGATTACAGGTGTGAGCCACTGCGACTGGCCTCAAATTCTTTCTTTTATTGATGGACACTAATGACTTTGTGACTTTTATAACTTGCCCCCCCTTTGTTTTTTATCAGAGCAGTAGCTGAGATGATACAAAAATCAGCATGGCCTCAAGTGATGACTTTACTAATTGTTTCCTGCTGGAAGGTGTTTGGCCTTAAAACGTATAGGCTAAATATCCAAATTCCCTCATTATAAGAAAATGCTCCCACCCATCCCGACCCAGCACTATCCATGCAATGCATTTGTTCCCACCCTCCGCACCGTGGCTATTATCGCCTGACAAACCAGGGGAGAAATGTTCTCAAAAAGAGACCCTGGCTCTCCATTTCTTTCTGCAGGTTCTTGTGGAAACAGAGCTCCCACTGACATCAAAAAGAATCTTTCTCAAAGTGCCTGGAAACCAGAGGGCGGGCAGCGTGGTTCCCCCAGTGGCAGAGATTCAGCCCCTGATGCATTCACTGGAGATCAAATTGGATTAAATGCCCCCTTCTAAGCAAGCCCGCAAAACAGCCCGACACAAGGTCTTTCATGCGTTAGACCTCGAATGGAGGGCAAGCCTCAAAGCCTGGCCTAGTTCTAAATTTAGATAAGTAATTTTAGCCGAGAATGTAACTGTGTCGTGAATATTTCTGCTTTTCCTCCTCTTTGAATGCCCTAGCAGGGAGGACAGAGTTTACATTGGCACTTTGACAATTTTGAGGAGGTGTCATGTGGCTATTTCTCAGTGAAAAGAGCAAAAGTAATAGAGGACCAGCTTAAAATGTCAAGTCACATTACTGGCAGACACCTGAGGTGATCTTTGCAGCTTTCCTCCGCTCTTAGTTCAAGCAACATTACACACGTTATGATAACGGTGAGCAGTCTGGGACATCCTGTTTCACCTCTGGGAGCTGGCCGCTCTGAAGACAACCTCGACGCTTCTGCATGCATCTGCTCCTCCTTAAAAGGGAGGGAGGGATTCTCTGCGGGTCAGTTCATACACTCTAAGACGATGGCAGTGGAGGTGGGGTACAAGGCTGAGAATGTGCTTATGACTGATTGTAAGTTGAATTAGTATATGAATATTTCATAGACACACACACACACACACACAATAAGGATGTATGTCCAGTTAAACATCAGATGTTTCTGTTTTGTAATAGAATTATCTCAACTCAGCCTATGTGATGTGGAAAAGAAGTTCTTGGCTGGCGGCGATGGCACACGTGTGTCATTCCAGCATTTTGGGAGGCCAAGGCGGGAGGATCACTTGAGCCCAGGAGTTTGAGGCTAGCCTGGGCAACATAGCAAGACCTCCATCTCCCCAAAAGTAAAAAAAAAAAAAAAAAAGAGTCTGGCATGGTGGCGCATGCCTATAGTCCCATCTACTTGGGAGGCTGAGGTGGGAGGATCTCTTGAGCTCAGAAATTTGAGGTTGGAGTGAGCTAGGATTGTGCCACTGCACTCCAGCCTGGGTGACAGAGTGAAACCCTATCTCAAAAAATAAAAAAAATAAAAAAGAAGAAAGAAAGAGAGAGGGAGAGGAAGAAGGAGAAGGACAGACAGACGGAGGGAAGAAGGGAGAGAGAGAGAAAGGAAAGAAGGAAGGAAGGGAGGGAGGGGAAAGAAAGAAAGAAAGAAAGAAAGAAAGAAAGAAAGAAAGAAAGAAAGAAAGAAAGAAAGAAAGAAAGAAAGAGAAAGAGAAAGAAAGAAAAAAAGAAAGAGAGAGAAAGAAAGGGAAGGAGGGAAGGAAGGAAAGAGAAAGTCTAACTGGCAGTTCTGTATATATTCATTTAACAAAAAAGTAAGACAAAACTAATGATTAGAGTATAAATGCAGTGTGTTTAGGACTTTCGGTGAAGAAGGAAGAGTCTGTTTATCCCGCCCTGGAATTAAAAGCTCTCCTAAAAGGGCGAAGAAATGGCCAAACCAAGGGATTAAATGGCTGCTTTAGGAGAGGTTAGCCTTTCTTTCTTTTCTTTTTTTCTTTCTTTTCTTTCTCTCTCCTTCCTTTCTTTCTTTCCTTCCTTTTTTCTCTTTCTCTCTCCCTCCTTCTCTTTCTTTTCTTTCTTTGTCTCTCCCTCCTTCCTCTCTCTCTTTCTTACTTTCGAGATACGGTCTCACTCTGTTGCCCAGGCTGGAGTTCAGTGGTGTGATCATGGCTCACTGCAGCCTCTACCTCCCAGGCTCAAGTGATCCTCCTACCTCAGCCTCCTGAGTAGCTGGGACCATAGGCATACACCACTACGCTCAACTAATTTTGTTTCGTTTTTGTAGAGACAAGGTCTCATTTTGTTGCCCTGGCTGGTCTCAAACTCCTAGCTTCAAGTGATCCTCCTGCCTCAACATCCCAGAGTACTGAGATTACAGAGGTGAGCCACCATGCCTGGCTGAGGCCCTTGTGTTTGCCATGGTTCTCAGTGTAACCACTGGAGACCTAGATGTCTCAATGAAGGTTTTTCAGAGCCAACCGCACACTCCGGAGGCAAATCTTGGACTCACCTGTCTCCCTTCTAACCTGAAGAGCGAGGTGCGGGGTTTTGATTGAATTGCCTAGTAATTCTGCCATGAACTGCACTGTTTTTTTTCTGCCTTGAACACATTACGGATAGTAACAAGGGAGTTATTTTCAATCAAGGCATGCTACAACGAAAAAGATTACTCCTAACACTGTGATCCCTTCCTCTGAAATCCATTTCAGATTGGCGGATAAAATGTGATTATATTTACACTTCCCTGACACAATTCAGGCAGCAAAATAACAGCCTGTCGGAGACATTTTTCTTCTTCATATTTAGATCCGTCAGTGCAGTGCTGGGAGATCGGGGAGGGGTGGCGGAGGCAGCTGGGGCTGCTGATATGCTTTCGTCGGCTCACAAATAGAGATGTTCCATGTTCTGTACGCCTTGCTGTCTCCTCATCTCAGAGTTCCTTGAATGCCGTCCTGATGGTTTTCAGAGTGATGATACAGTGGGCTAATCAATAGTGCTCGATGCAGATCGAATTTCTCATTTTTGCCTTGACATAGACCATACGTTATTTCAGCATAATCCTGTAATTGCTTCATACTCATTAGGGAATGTACAATGTATAACTCGTTAGTGTCTGCAGAAGTTACTGTTGTGATTTGTGTTAAAAATCCTGATTGGGACAGGCACGGTGGCTCACACCTGTAATCCCAGCACTTTGGGAGGCCGAGGCGGGTGGATCACGAGGTCAAGAGATCGAGACCATCCTGGTCAACATGGTGAAACCCCGTCTCTACTAAAAATACAAAAAAAATTAGCTGGGCATGGTGGCACGTGCCTGTAGTCCCAGCTACTCGGGAGGCTGAGGCAGGAGAATTGCTTGAACCC
>PVKV010010289.1:13888-25544 GCA_004027835.1 Alouatta palliata | reverse complement strand
TAAATAAATAAAATAAAATAAAAATCCCGATTGCGGTGGGCACGGTGGCTCATGCCTGTAATCCCAGTACTTTGGGAAGCCGAAGTGGGTGGATTCCCTGAGGTTAGGAGTTCGAGACCAGCCTGACCAACATAGTGAAACACCATCTCTACTAAAAATACAAAAAATTAGCTGGGCATGGTGGCAGGTGCCTATAATCCCAGCTACTCGGGAGGCTGAGGCAGGAGAATCACTTGAACCTGAGCGGGGGAGTTTGCAGTGAGCCGAGATCACACCGTTGCACTCCAGCTTGGGCAATAAGAGGGAGACTCTGTCTCAAAAACACAAAACAAAATGAAACAAAACATACAAACAAAAATCCAGATTGCAAGGCTAACATGGTGGATGGGGCAGGGTGAGGGTAACAGAGGATTGCAGAGGAAGACCCCAGGATGGAGTGAGGAATTCTGGTTTCAACTGACGACCCCTAAATCAACCCACTCATTTAATAAATTAGGACACAGCCTGGCAAGGCGGCTCAGGCCTGTAATCCCAGCACTCTGGGAGGCTGAATCCTGTAAGGGATTCATCAGATCTGAATGTAGGCCACTCATACAACTTCTCTGAGCGCAAGTGTCCCCGTTTATTTTACTTTTTTTTTTTTTTTTGAGACGAAGTTTTGTTCTTGTTGCCCAGGCTGGAGTGTGATCGTGCAATCTCAACTCACTGCAACCTCCGCCCCCTGGGTTCAAGCGATCCTCCTGTCTCAGCCTCCCAAGTAGCTGGGCTTACAGGCATGCATCACCATGCCCCACTAATTTTGTATTTTTAGTAGAGATGGGGTTTCTCCATGTTAGTCAGGGTGGTCTGGAACTCCTGACCTCAGGTGATCCCCTGGCTCAGCCTCCCAGAGTGCTGGGATTACAGGCGTGAGCCATTGCGCCCAGCCATGTCTCATTTATTAAATGAGTGGGTTGATTTAGGGGCCATCAGGTTGCTATGTGTATGATAGCTCTGCCTGTACTCCCCAGGGAGATAATGTCAAACTTCTCTTCAAGTTTCTATGTACAATTCCAAGCTTCCCAAGGTCATCAGAATCCCGTAGACTTTACCTTGAAACCTTCCTAAACAATCAGTGTTTCCAGCCAAATATAACACTGGTCCCCAGAAAAGAAGAGGACACCACTCTTTAATAGGTCTTCTCTGAGCTCCTGATATACAGTGAATGTGGTGGCCCAGAATTAAAAGATTCATCAGCTCCATCTTCCCTTTACTTTGCCAACCACAAGTACAATAGGGAACAGACACCATGGCACCAGCAAGGTAGAGAAGCTATTTGCATAACAGAAGATTAGGGTGGCTTGGCTAGCTTCTTTGCTTGTTATGTAAACGTCACACCTGGTCCAACCAATCTTTGGGCCACATGTAAATCAGACATCACCTCCTCAAGCCAGTCTATAAAATCCCATGAACTTCAGCACAAAACCAAAAGTCCCACTCAGGCGCCCCTCTCACAGGAGAGAGAGCTATTCTTCCTTCTTTTTCTTTTGTCTCTTAAACCTCTGCTCCTAAGCTCACTTCTTGTGTGTGTGTATCCCCGATTTCCTCGCTGTGAGACCATGAACCTTGGGTATTGCCTCAGACGATAAGACCACTTCATTGCGACCAACACCAGCGGAAAGGAGGGAAAGAAGCAATGTTGAGCAGAGGGAGAAGCTGGACCTTGCTGAAGTCTCAACAGAAGCCTCAGCCAACCCTACCGGCGGTTCTCAAGATGGAATGGCCCTCTACAGCTAGCCCAAATTAGGGTGAGAGGGCCTAGTCTTTACATACTGACATGCATCAGCATGGGATGCAGGCTGCTCCAGGAAGGGGGTGTGGCCTGGGGTGAGGTGTGTCTACTGCTAAGGTAGTTCCCAAAGAGAGTGGGGAACTACCAACTGTTGTTAGCACTCCCAGCGACTGGGATCATAAAATAGGTGCACATGGACATAAAGGTGGAAATGACAGACTCTGTGGACTCCAAAAGGCGGGGAGGTAGAAAAAGATTAATGGTTGAAAAATTACCCTTTGGGTACGATGTTCAACATTTGAGTGATGGAGACACAGAAGCCCAGTCCCCACCATTACACATGCAATACCCACGTAACAAAGAAGCGCATCTAGTCCCTGAATCTGAAATAGTTTTTTTACGAAAAGTGAGATTGAGGTAGGAAGGAGTGGTGTGTTTTTAGAAAAACAAGGGGGAACATTTTTATCTGCACAAGTAAAAGATACTTCTTTATATAATAGCTGCAGACTTCATTCATTGACATTACCTGTGTGACTCCTTTGGGGAGTTGGGTTTCAACACCTCTTCTGGGGCCTTAAGCCGTCAGTAGACATTCAGCATATTTTCTTCATGTTACAAATCTATGTATCTGCCCCAATAGTAAAAGGAAGGAGAAATAAAGGTAGAGGAGGGGAAGAAAAAGAGAAGAACAAAAAGAAGAAATATTTTAGCACTTTTCAAATACATTCTCCATCTTTTCTAGAGTCTTTGGAAGTTCCCACTTTCTCACTCCCTCTCCCAAAGTCTTCAGTCACTGCGATTATCCCTTATCAACATTATGCTGGCCAGGCACTGTGGTTCACATCCGTAATCCCAGCACTTCAGGAGGCTGAGCTGGGAGGATCATTTGAGTCCAGAAGTTTGAGACCACCCTGGGCAACATAGTGAGACCCCTTTTCAACATAAATAAATAAAGGCGGGCATGATGGAATGTGCCTGTAGTCCTAGCTACATGGGAGGCTGAGGCAGGAGGATCTCTTGAGCAAGGGAGGTCAAGACTGCACTGAGCCATGATTGTGCCACTCAACTCCAGACTAGACGACAAAGCAAGACCCTGTCTCAAACAAAACAAAACAACAACAACAACAACAGCCATCCTTCTACTCAAAGTGCACCAAGAAAAGGTTCTACTAAAGAGGGTGGCTGGTCAGTTTCAAAACATGGCTGTAAATTCTTAGGTATCATCCATCTAGTCAAGAGATAGGCTGCAAGTCCCCTCTCCTTGAATCTTTGACCAATAGGTCATGAGTCATCAAACTATGGCTTGGGAGTGAAATCTGGCCAGCTTCTTGGTATTTTATGATGTGAGCTGAAAATGGTTTTTGTGTTTTTAAATGGTTCCATTTTAATTGGTCACTTAAGAACCTGCCTGATACCCTTTTTTTTGCCTCTTGTCTCACAAAACTTAGTATTTTTACTACCTGGTCTTTAAGAAAAAGTTTGCCAAGCCCTGCAATGGGTTATGGGAGAAGTGGTGGTGATGCTCTAGGACTTCCAACGCTAGGTGGCTTTCTCCATTTTCAGTGGAATATCTACTCTTGCAGCCATGGGCCACTATGTGAGAATCCTGACCACCTTGGCCATGTTGTGAGGAAGCCCAAGAGACAGAGAGGCCATGCACATGTGTTCTGGTTAATAGTCTCAGATAAGCTCAATCTCCAATAGTTCAAGCCACAGACATTTGAATTTTCCCATCTTGTGCTCTCCACATTATGGAGCAGAGACAAGCCATTCATTCTGGGTCCAGTCTAGACACCTGATCCACAGAAACTTTACGCATAATAAAATGGTGGTTGCTTTATTCCACTAAGTTATAGAGTAATTTACTAGGCAGCAGTAGCTAACTAGAACAAATATAATGTAATTTATTGTTGAAGCCAAGACACTTTGAGGGGGAAGTTGTGAATTCTGGAGGACAACAGGTATTGCCTAGGACTCTTGAGGGGAAACCAGATTGTATGATTTTTCTGCCACTTTAACCCAATTTTTTGACCTACTGCATTCATTTAGTTCTCACCCTATTTAACTCTCTGCAGTATTTGAAGTCATTAACCATGTGATCTTGAAGCCCTTTCATACAATGTTTTCTAAGGTGTTACTACTTCTTTCTCTTTCTACCTTTTTGAGACTACTCTTTCAGTCTGTTTTTATTGACATTCTTCCTCAGACCCCTGAGGACCCCAGGATCTAGGCTGTGTGAGATTTTGTCAAACAAGGAGAAGCTAAGATGGGATTAGCCATGCAAGGTATGTATTGGGATAACAGCTGTGAAGGACAAAGTGGGGGAAAGCAGGCACTGTCAGAAAGAGCTTTCAGACAATGCTGCTGGTCTGACACCTGTGCTAAAGTAGGGGGAAGGAAGAAGGACTGGATAGAAAGGGGCTCAGACTGTAATACAGTTCTAACAGAGTTTTGTTCGGGTCAATGAAGGGCCAAACTTGCTCATTAAGAGTCCCACATTGTGCGGGAAGGAGCCTCTACTGGTTCCCTTACTATTCCCGTTAACCGAACAGGAGCAGCCTGGGTGAAAAGTGACCTCAGAATGTACATGATGATGGACCCAGAAGCTGATACTATGAGTCAACTAAGCTTCTGGCAGCAGGGATCTAACCCCGGGATCTTGATGGTGATCCCAGTCCACCTGTCCACACATGTATAGGGAACAGCTCCACCATGGCCTCTCTTTCTAAAAGAAATTTGGCTTGTGGGACAAGTTACTGCCCCATTGCTACAGTGCATCTTGGGGTTATAGCTGGTACTCATTCTCTCCCTCCTCCATCATTTATTCTCTATACCCTCCCACCCTCAGCTTTCAATTTGGCAGGCCATAGTGGCTTGATTGGTGGATGATGATGGTTTTATTGGCAAGTTGGTGGGTTATCTGGTGGTTTGATTCAAATATGGTTTCTTGGGGAATAGGATACTTGGCAATCGTCACCTTCTGAGGCTGGAGTTGCTGCATGTGTTCATTCATAGTTACAATGGTTCAGGAAGTCCCAGAAAACACCCAAGAATATCACCTGGTTTCCCCTGCATTTGTCCTTGTCCTCACTGAATGAAAGTGGACCTACAACCTCCTGTTGATGAGACTCAATCACACTTGCCAAGTTGGTGACTCTTCTTTGCATCTGCTGATTGGTGGACACAAGAAGTCCAAAGTAGGTCGGTCACACTTGTAGACTGAAGTTCAGTGGGACCCTTGCTGTGTCCTCTGTTAACTATGTTCCCTTTAGGAACCAGCTGCCAGAGCCCATGATTCCAGGAAAAGAAAATACAAAGTCCCAGTGGGCCACTGGCAGTGATGAGAAGTGGGGATAAGCCTACCACTACCTTTTTGTTTCCAGACCCATACATTCTTCCTATTTGGGGCACGGTACCATATAAAACACTCTAATTTGATGTGTATACTGTATCCTGAAAAAATGCCCCTATATCCTTGAAAAGTATTGGCTCCAAAATGGTACTTCCCCTGTGCTAACTTTAGAAGTCTGTTTCTGGACTCTGTGAGGCTATTTCCTTCTGGATGATGTAGCATGTCATATTGTAATAGTCAGCAATTCACCCATGTCCACACCTTCACTATGATTTGGGCCCCTGTCTGGATACTGTGTAGTGTGGGTTTCCATACCTGTGGATCAGGCATTTATAAGCCTCCAGATAGGTGACTAACTGGGGCTTTCTGGGCAAAATAAAGCAAACACAACAATACTTGGCTAGATATACGTTACTGGGAGAATACTCCTGATCCTTTGTGGATGGAGGGGATCCAACATAGTTGACTTATCAACAACAGTAAACTGATCTCTTTGAAGCATAGGGCTATACTGGTAGAAGAATACTTTGTGTTCACTGACATAATGTTGATAGCTTAGAGGTTGCTATGTTAAAGTACTTACACCCTAGAAATTGGAAAATGCAAGCGAGATTCCTGACTCCGCCCCAACTCTGCCAGAGTGCCGCTTGTTAAACATTTATCAGCATACCACTGCTTATAGTTTCAGTTTCTATATATGTTTCAGCATCATTCCTGATTCTTAGCCTAATTGAACAATTTTGGTGGCTAGATTATTGAGTGTATCTGCTTTCAGTTATAATGACGATCTTCTATTAGAGGTATCATCTAACAGGAACAACTATAAATTCTTGATTAAATCCAAAACCAAACAAATTAAAAAAAAAAAAAAAACTTTGATAGCATCAGACAACTAATGCAATCAAGTATTGAAAATCCAAGTGAGCAGCACTGTCTTTTCGTTAGGGCATTTTCTGAATCCCAATTTGAAGTCTACAGGACTAGCAGAAAGTGACAGCCTAGAACTTTCAGAACCATCATGGGAATTGATGAAAATGAGAGTTCAGGGCATCTGAGACTTCCATGACTGAGGGGTAAGATCCTGGAGAAAAGGAACAAAAGAGGCATTCTATTCCACTCTTCCCTCACGGTATTTGCTGAATCTGAAGTCGAACAAAAAGCTGATAAACACAACATAAAATTGTGACTAAGGGGAAAAATATATATGCAGCATTTTTAGTAGGCTCATGGTGCTAGAAAAACAAAATTATATTTCACAAAGAGCCAAGAAGTTGATGAAGCACTCATGGGCGCTTACCAATTCAGACCCAAGCAAGGGTAAGGACAGCCCCAAAACAAATAAGCCTATCCAGAAGCTTAAACCTAACTTAAAATCATTTCAGTCCCTGATTGAATAAAGGCATTTATATCTATTAACCAGAGTAAGTTTAAATTGTCTATTGAAGAATAGAGCACAATTCAGAACCTTACAACTTTTTATGCAAAATGTCTGGCAATGAAAAAAATTATCTTGCGTGCCAGGAGGCATGAGAAAGTAAATGACCAAACTCCCAGGAGAAAAACTAAAACAGAAGAAAACAAAGGTGATGCAGCTATTAAGGCAAGAACTTTAAAATAACTGCGATTTTATGTTTAAGAAAATAAATGACAAGATGGAGAATTTCAACAGAATATTGTAATCTATAAAAATAACCAAAGAGAAATTCTAGGACAAAAATAATAGTAATGGTTAAAATTAAAACTCAATAGATGGTTTAACAGTAGATTAATACAGCAGAGGAAAGGATTCATATGTTGGAAGAGAGCTTAGTAGAAAAACATACAGACTTAAACACAAAGAAAACATGCTGAAAATTACAGAAATGAGGCAGTGGGGCATATGAGACACGGTAAGTAGTTGAACATACTTATACTTAGATTCCCGGAAGGAGAGAAAAAAGAATGGGACAAGTTATGTTAGAAGAAATAGTGGCTGAAAAATTTCTCAGACTAATAAAGACATCAAGCCACACACACATTCAGAAAGCTTTCTGGCTTCCTATCAGGACAAAAAAAAAAACGATGCCACATGTAGGCACAGCATACTAAAACTCCTGGAAGCTAAAGAAAAACTCAAGAGCAGTCAGAGAAAAAAGACATGATACCAGCAAAGGTACAAGAAAAGCCTGAGAGCTGTTCTTTCAATAGAAATTATGCACCAAAGACACATGGAAATGGACTTAAAAAAAATTATTTCTAGGCTTGGCATGGTGGTTTATGCTTGTAATCCCAGCACTTTGGGAGGATGGGGAGGATGGATCACCTGAGGCCAGGAGTTCAAGACAGCCTGAAATACATAACAAAATCCCATCTCTACTAAAATATATAAAAATTAGCCAGGTGTGGTGATAGGCACATGTAATCCCAGCTGCTCGGGAGGTTGAGGCAGGAGAATCTCTTGAACCGAGGAGGCAGAGGTTGCAGTGAGCCGAGATCATGCCACTGCACGGCAGTCTGAGTAATAGAGCAAGACTCTGTCTCAAAAATAATAATAATAATAAAACTGTGCTTATTAGGACCATGGGTATGAGCACAAGACTAGACCAAAAATAGACCAGTGGAATACAATGAAACAAGCCCAGGCATACTGGCCACCTGACCTGGGATGAACGTGCTGCAGCAAAATTCTTGAGCTCTCATTTCACAAAAGACGGTATCCAAATGACCAGTAATTAAGTGAAAATTGCTCAACATCACTGGTTAACAGAGAAATGTATATTAGAACTATGAGATACCTACTGACGTGGTTAAAATTAAGGATGAGTTCATGTCTCTTGCAGGGACGTGGACGAAACTGGAAACCATCCTTCTCAGCAAACTAACACAAGAACAGAAAACCAAACACTGCATGTTCTCACTCATAAGTGGGAGTTGAAAAATGAGAACACACGGACACAGGGAGGGGAACATCACACACCAGGGCCTGTCCGGGGATGGGGGGGCTAGAGGAGGGAGAGCATTAGGAGAAACATCTAATGTAAATGATGGGTTGATGGGTACAGCAAACCATCATGGCATGTGCATACCTATGTAACAAACCTGCACGTTCTGCACATGTACCTCAGAACTTAAAGTATAATTAAATAAATAAAACCCCAAAATGAACCATTATAGGCAGTCCCTAAATTATAAACAGGCTTAGAATTCTAAACAATGTTTTATTTGGACTTTGTAATTTGTTTTCTTACAGAAACATTAAGTGGTGCTGATAATACATACTATATGTACTATACGAAGGAAATATTAAAAATTTATAACACAAATTTTTAAAAATATCCAGTTATAAAATGAAACAAGTAGAAAATATACTAAATTCTTAAATACATATAACTCTGCAATCATAGTAATTAAATAAAAATACATGAAACAAATTAATAAGTTGAAAAAATAATTAAGGGGTAACAAGTGGCAATGTCACACATTGGTAAGAATATGGAGCAACTGGAATTTTCAGTCTGCCAGTGAGAGTATTGTCTGATACAACCACTTTGGAAAATGTGCCATCGGGTATAGGGAAGAGGGAGGGCAACGGGTGACAGCAGAGATGGCAGTGAGACTCCATATGGTCCTGGTACTTAGCATTAAGAGCCAAGGGGACAGCCCTCTTATACACCAACTACTGGGAGGAGGAAAAACAGCCCACTCAGTCTTTCTCCCCTGCTCAAACTTGGGGTTTGATAAATCCCAGTAATTAATCTTACTAAGAAACACCTGATTTCCTGGGAATAACATTGTCTTTCTCTTTCTTTCTTTTGCTTTTTCTTTCTTTCTTCTTTCTTTTTTCTTTTTTCTCTTTCTTTCTTTTTCTTTCTTTCCTTCCTTTCCTCCTCTCTTCCTCCCTCCCTCCCTCCCTCCCTCCCTCCCTCCCTCCCTCCCTCCTCCTCTCTCTCTCTCTCTCTCTTTCTTTCAGTCTTCTCTTTCACCCAGGCTGGAGTGCAGCAGCGTGATCTCAGCTCACTGCAACCTCCACCTCCCAGGTTCAAGTGATTCTCCTGCCTCAGCCTCTTGAGTAGCTGGGATTATAGGTGTACACCACTACTCCCGGCTAATTTTTGTATTTTTAGTATAAATGGAGTTTTACCATATCGGCCAGGCTGGTCTCAAACTCCTGACCTCAGGTGATCTATTCCCCTTGACCTCCCAAAGTGCTGGGATTACATCACATAGAGTCTTTCAGGAGATCTCCGTAAGTATAGGGGCATGATCATAGCTCACTACAGCCTTGAACTCCTGGGCTCAAGTGATCCTCCTGCCTCAGCCTCCAAAGAGCTGAGATTGCAGGTGTGAGCCACCACAAAGGATTGTTTTTTTTTCTTGGTAGAGATGGGGTCTTGCTATGTTGCCCAAGCTGGTCTTAAATTCCTGGCCTCAAGCAATCCCCCCACTTTGTCCTTTGAAAGTATTGGGATTATAGGTATGAGCAAACACAACTGGCTAATTTATTTATTTTTTCTTTTTTGGTAGAGATGAGGGTCTTGCTATGTTGTTGAGGTTCGTCTCAAACTCCTGGCCTCAAGCAGTCTTACTGCCTTGGCCTCCCAAAACACTGGAATTACAGGTGTGAACCACTATGCCTGGCAACCTTTTCTATTTTAAATTTTTTGTAGGGACAGGATCTCACTAGGTTGCCCTAGGCCTCAAGCAATCTGCCCACCTCAGCCCACTTTCCTTGAGAGCATGAGGCTGAATCTGCTTGATACTGAAACAGGGGCATACTGTAGCCAGTTCTGGTTGCCTTTAAATGCCAGGGTCCTTTTCCTCCTTTCTACCTGCAGGCTCAGTTCTGGAACAATGAATGAGGAAACTGTCAAGCTGCCTTTACTAGCCTACCTTCTGACACTGGAACAGCTCTTCCGACCTTGTATCAGTCCTGGATGAGGATAAGTAAAGCAATGACTTCCATACTTAATTCCCACCATGATGTCTTTGGCCCTGATTCCTGGTTTCTTTTCACCTGTGGAAATGGAAGCTCAACTCTAAATTCTGCCATGCTGGGCAGAATTCCTAACAATCTTCCTTAGTTCCTTCTAGCACATCTTCATGGCACCAGAATTGGACACTGCTTCTGTTATATCTAGCTATTATTGTTCTTAATTATTGAGATGGAGTTCTGTTCTTGTCCAGGCTGGAGTGCACTGACTCGGTCTTGGCTCACTGCAGCCTCCACCTCCTGGGTTCAAGTGATTCTCCTGCCTCAGCCTCCCGAGTAGCTGGGATTACAGGCGCCCACCACCACGCCCAGCTAATTTTAGTATTTTTGGTAGAGACAGGATTTCACCATGTTGGCCAGGCTGGTCTCGAACTCCTGACCTCAGGTGATCAGCCGGCCTGGGCCTCCCAAAGTGCTGGGATTACAGGATTGAGCCACCACGCCCGGCCATATTTAGCTATTACTGATTATTTTCTAAATAAATCCTGAAAAATATTTCTGCACCACAGGTGGGCACTCCTAGAGGGGAAGACACTGATAATTCCCCCTCATTTCTTGTTAGTCCACTCAAACTAAATTCTTCCACCCCACTCCCCCAAATTTGGCCATCCTACATCAGGCTAAATCTCATGATATCCCGAAGATTCTGTGTTCCTACGATCTGATTTCATAGGTTCACTCCATTCTTAGCCTCTTCCTTACAGGGTGTTTCCATCCTGCGATATGACTCAGGGAACATCTGCACAAAATTCATGAAGCCAGTTGTTGGAATTCATGTGCACTTGTCTGGCAAGAAATTTAACATTTCAGAAGCTTCAGGGAAAATTGTGTCAGGACAGAGAATATTCAGGATAATGGATTTACAGCGTCACTGTTTAGTGTAGCCGTGGTTGGTCACTAGATCTGTAAGTTGTTACTTAAAGATGAATTTTTCAGTTTGATTTAGTTTAAACATTGCCTGTGAGAATCATACATATTCCCAGAGGCCACAGTGCCATCAGTACAACTTAAATACATTGGGCATGTTTGAATCGATAAATAAATGTCTGTCTCCACCCACTCAAGCATCATGTGCATGGAGTAGACCCTGGGAAACGTCATAAGAAAGGCTTCAGAATTACCACCAAGCAGCAGAAAATGTACTTCCAGGGAAAATGTAAAGTGGAACACAGGAGCTACCGTGAGATGATGAGTCAAGCATACATCAAAGATACTGGACACAACCGGGTGTGGCTGGTGGCTCATGCCTCTAACCCCAGCACTTTGGGAGGCCGAGGTGGGTGGATCGCTAACATAGTAAAACACTGTCTCTACTAAAAACAAAACTAGTCAGGCATAGTGGCACACATCTGTAATCCCACCTACTGGGGAGGCTGAGGCAGAAGAATTGCTTGAACCTGGGAGACGGAGGTTGCAGTGAGCCGAGATCGTGCCACTGCACTCCAGCCTGGGTAACAGAGTGAGACTCTGTCTGAAAACAAAACAAACCAAGAAAAAGGTACAGGACAGGATGTATTGCTGGGATGCCACTGGAATACAATGAGCAGGCTTTTTTTTTTTTTTT
>PVKV010010289.1:0-13788 GCA_004027835.1 Alouatta palliata | reverse complement strand
ACTTTCCCTCTTTTCGCCCAGGCTGGAGTATAATGGCACGATCTTGGCTCAGTGCAACCTCTGCCTCCCAGGTTCAAGCGATTCTCCTGCCTCGGCCTCCTGAGTAGCTGGGATTACAGGCATGTGCCACCACACTCGGCTAATTTTGTACTTTTAGTAGAGATGGGGTTTCTCCATGTTGGTCATGCTGGTCTCAAACTCCTGACCTCAGGTGATCTTCCCACCTCAGACTCCCAAAGTGCTGGGGTTACAGGTGTGAGCCACCGTACCTGGACTCGCAGGCTAATTTTTATAAATGTATGACTACCAGTCACAATGGAATTTGCACATGGTTAATTCCTCTGAAGAATCACAAATTTAAAAAATTACCAAGTCTTCTTTGTGCTTTTTTTTTTTTTTTTTTTTGCTTTTTTTGCTATAAAGACAGTAGTGCATAGTGGTTATATGTCGCTGGGATGGAAACAGGAACCACTGTTTGCTCTGTGTCAAGCTACCTGGGCTAAAATCTGGGTTATACAACATAGTTGCTATGCAATTCTGGACAAGCTGCTGAACTTTCTCTGCATTGGACTCTTAGCCTGTAAGAGTGGGAACGAGTAACTGAGAAGCACGTTAGGAGCACATGCATATATGTAAAGCACCTAGGATGCAATTCAACATTTGGTGGTCACCAAATAAACGGTAGCCATTATTACAATGCAGAGATCCCCACACAGCTAGTTCTGGAGATGAAAGAGTAAAGATACTCCTCCTCATGGAAATCTTAGAGCTTCATTGCAAAGGAAGCCTGAAATCCAAAAACGATTATGAGCCATTTATGAAAACATTTCATGGCCCTCCCAAAACCAAGCAGAAGGTCCAGATGTGGTAAATTCTTTTTTTTTTTTTTTTTTTTTTTTTTTAGATGGAGTCTTGTTCTCATTGCCCAGGCTGGAGTGCAATGGTACAATCTCAGCTCACTGCAACCTTCGCCTCCTGGGTTCAAGCGATTCTCCTGCCTCAGCCTCCCGAGTTGCTGGGATTACAGGTGTGCGCCATGACACCCGGCTAATTTTTGCATGTTTAGTAGAGATGGGGTTTGCCATGTTGGTCAGGCTTGTCTCGAACTCCTGACCTCGTGATCCACCCGCCTCAGCCTCCCAAAGTGCTGGAATTACAGGTGTGAGCCACTGCACCTGGCTGGTAAATTCTTAATATGTTTTTAATTAATCTGTCAGTTATTTAATATAAGGGCTAAGCTGTGTTGTATTTAATGAAAGTGAAGGACACACTGAAAATAAAATAGTCTAAGATGACTTAATGAATGAAGGTGGAATAGAACCGAATCTTGAAGAGTTTAGTCACATTTGGATTAGTAGAGAGAAAGAAGTCCCTGAAGTTGGGTACAGCATGTTGACAAATGGCTGGAAGGGTGGAATGAGCTCAGGACATTCAGAAAGCAGGGAAGAGACCAGCCTGGCTGCAGAGGAAATGAGGTATGGAGAGAGGGGACAGATTACTCAACAATGAATTGTGTCAGCTGCCAATTTCTCTAGCACCCTAAGTGAGAATCATACCCCTAGACCAATGAGCCACAACCAGCTGCCAATTTCTCAACCAGTTTGTATACATAGAAACTATTAAATTTTTTAATGGAGATTTCAGTTTATAAAACAAATCTTATTTTAAAATCCTATCTAAAAATTGCTTATCAAAGGTTGGTTTCAGGCACGGTGGCTCATACCTGTAATCCCAGCTACTCAGGAGGTGGAGGCAGGAGGATTGCCTGAGCCCAGGAGGTCAAGATCAGCCTGGGCAAGATAGGAACTCCTCCCCTTCTCCCTCCCTCCTTCCCTCCCTCCCTTCCTTCCTTCAATTTGTTTTTTGACAGAGTTTCGCTCTTTGTCGCCAAGGATGGAATGCAAAGGTGTGATCTTGGCTGACTGAGACCTCTGCCTCCCCGGCTCAAGCGATTCTCCTGCCTCAGTCTCCTGAGTAGTCGGAATTATAGGTGCCCATCACCACACCCAGCTGATTTTTGTATTTTTAGTAGCGACAGGATTTTGCCATGTTGGCTAGGTGGGTCTTGAACTCCTGACCTCAAATGATCCGTTTGCCTGGGCCTCCTAAACTGCTGGGATCACAGGTATGAGCCCACCACACCCGGCCCCCATTCCTTTAAAAAAAAACTTAATAAAAATAAATGAATAACCAGGTGTTCTATTGTGCTCCCTTGGACATTCGAGACCAAACTCCTACAAATAACCTATTTCTCCTTTCTGGCACAATTGTAAGATCAATTTTTCTAGTCTCGGGAGAGTGCGGCATAAAGGTGAATTGGAATTCTCTTCACATACTCAGAATCATAGGTCATTCAGGCTTCTAGTATAGTGTTTAAATATTTACCCGCACTACGTGTTTAACTATGGGTTAAAATTAAATATGATATCCAACTAATTTGAAAATACCCTGATGTAAAAACCTGCATGTGGGCTGGGCATGGTGGCGCATGCCTGTAATCCCAGCACTTTGTGAGGCCGAGGCAGGCAGATCACCAAGTCAGGAGATTTGAGACCACCCTGGCTAACACGGTAAAACCCCATCTCTACTAAAAATGCAAAAAAGTTAGCTGAGTGTGGTGGCACACGCCTGTAGTCCTAGCTACTTTGAAGGCTGAGGCAGGAGAATCGCTTGAACCTGGGAGGTGAAGGTTGCAGTGAGCCGAGATCAAATCACTGCCCTCCAGTCTGGGCAACAGAGTAAGACTCCATCTCAAAAAAAAAAACCTGCAGGTGTTTATGGGAGCTTAATTCATGATTGCCAAAAAGTATATGCAACTAAGATGTCCTTCCATAAGTGAATGAATAAACAAAATTGCGTTATACTATGCAATAAGAACATTATTCAGGCCGGGTATGGTGGCTCACACCTGTAATCCAAGCACTTTGGGAGGCTGAGGTAGGTGGATCACCTGAGGTCAGGAGTTCAAGATCAGCCTCGCCAACATGGCAAAACCCCACCTGTACTAAAAATACAAAAATTTGCTGGGCATTGTGGTGGACGCCTGTAATCTCAGCTACTCGAGAGGCTGAGGCAGATTTGCTTGAATCTAGGAGGTGGAGGTTGCAGTGAGCCAAGATTGCGCCACTGCACTCCAGCATGAAGCAACAAGAGGAAAACTTCCTCTAAACAAACAAACAAACAAACAATATTATTCAGCAATAAAAGGGAATATGTTATCAAGCCACGAGAAGACATGGATGGTTCTCAAGTGCACATTGCTAAGTGAAAGAGGCCAGCTATGAAACAACTAGAGATTCTATATTTTTTCCATTTATGTGATGTTCTGGAAAAGGCAAAACTATAGAGACTGTAAACAGATCACGGGTTGCCAGAGACTTAGGGGAGGAAGGAGAGCTGAATAAGTAAAATGCGTGAGATACATTTTTGGGCAGAAACTATTCTGTTTGATAGTGTAATAGTGGATCCTTGACACTACACATTTATTAAAACCCATAGAATTCTACAACGCAGAGAGTGAACCTTAATGCATGCAAATAGAAACAATCATTTAGAAGGTCAGGGGATTCCAGGATGGAATACAGAATATCATGGAAAAAAAAAAAAAAACTCTAACTGAATTGCAAATGTATTAAACAACCTCATTAAAGAACGTAGAAAGGAAAAGCTGCTGAGTCTAAAACTCTGGAAGGGAGCAGATGCAACGCCTATCCCACAGCAATTCTGTGTGAGTGGCCCTTACCTTCCCAGGGCGGCTGGGCCAGTTGATCAGATCCACCCCTGGCACCCTGAGAAAAGCCTCTCCTCCCATCCCCTCAGGAGGAGCCTTGTAAATAAGCCAATTCCCCCAGGACCCTCCAAGATCCTTTGCCTGGGCACTGGGCACATTGTATGTACCAGTTCAGAATGTTTGCCCAAAGTACAGCTACCCTAAGCTTTGGCAAAATCCTGGAATATCTCCCTTTGGGTCCTGAAATCATTAAGGGTGGAAAACGAAGGTCAAAGTCAGCAGACGCACCCTTAGGCAGCAGTGGCTGAAGCCCAGGCAGGTCGGTAGACTGCCGTGCCCGCTCTAAGCAGCATGTCATTTTATGTATTTAATTAGTGAGCCGAGGGCAGTGTAGAGGCACGTTCTCACAGGCTGTCAACTCAGCCACCCTGTACTCTGTGCCAACTGTTTTGAACTGTACTTGAGATTTGTTTTAATCAGGTAGAGTAAGAAAACAAATGTGGAGACATCTACCTTGAAAGATGTTTCTTATTCACAGTCCAGAGAGGAGGGGGCACAGCACACCACCTAAAAAAACATTTAAAAAATTTTAAAAAAGAAAATTTCAGTTTAATGGAGGAGATTTACCCCAACATCTTCAGACTACCTTGCAAGGTGACAAGCGCTGTGTCTAGATTTTTGTGTGTGATGCCATGAGATTCAAAGAAATGTCTGAATAACTCCAGGAAAGCTTCTCATCGGGGTCAACATTTAGAGAGCACCTTGAAGGGTAAGGAACAATTTGAAAAGTAGAGGCCAGTTGCAGTGGCTCACCCCTGTAATCTCAGCACTTTGGGAGGCTGAGACGGGCAGATCACAAGGTCAGGAGTTCAAGACCAGCCTGGTCAATATGGTCAAACGCCGTCTCTACTAAAACTACAAAAATTAGCCGCCTGTAATCCCAGCTACTTGGGAGGCTAAGGCAGGATAATTGCTCCAACCTGGGAGGCAGAGGGTGCAGTGAGCTGAAATTACTGCACTGAAATTGCACTCCAGCCTAGGCAACAGAGCGAGACTCGGTCTCAAAAAAAAAGAGAAAAAAATAGTGACTGTATGGATAAGCAACATTTCTCTAACTGCTTTCTTCCACTTATCTCTTGGAAGCAGAAGCAGTGTCTCTAACTACAAGACTTTTGGCCCTGCACAGTGGCTCCCGCCTGTAATCCCAACACTCCGGGAGGCCGAGGCTGGTGGATCACCTGAGGTCAGGAGTTTGAGACCGGCCTGACCAACATGATGAAATCCCGTCTCTACTAAAAGTACAAAAGAGCAGCCAGGTGTGGTGGCGTGCGCCTGTAATCCCAGCTACTCTGGAGGCTGAGGCAGGAGAATCGCTTGAACCCAGGAGGCAGAGGTTGCGGTGAGCCGAGATAGCGCCATTGCACTCCAGCCTGGGCAACAAGAGTGAAACTGTCTCAATTAAAAAAGAAGAAGAAGAAGAAGAAGAAGAAGAAGAAGAAGAAGAAGAAGAAGAAGAAGACGACGACGACGACGACGACGACGACTTCCGGATTCCTCCAGAAGAGGGATGTGTGATTGCCCTTTGAAAGGGCTACCCTGGAACCCAGGAGGGTGAGGAAGCCAAAATGAACGGCTGGTGGCAGAGTGACAGGCAAACTTGTAACTCTTATTCCTGCTGCAAGCAGATGAAACATGCACTTAATTTCCAGGAAAGTGGCTGCTGGGAGAGCAGCTGAGGGAAATCAAAGGCTCAGCGGGCCCCTGTAATTCACACTCATTTTGTGTAGCCAGAGCAGATGATGGATGGGATGGCAAGGTAGAAATGTCCCCAGTTCTTGCTGGCATGCTGCTGTGCTGAGGCCGGTCCCACCCCTCTGTCTCCCTCTGCATACATGCCCAGGGCGGCCAAAAATCTGGGTTCGTGCAGGGAAAGAAAATGGAAATATCCTTTTCTACACACACTCAGGCTGCCCAGGCAGCTGGTGCAGACAAGTGACCCACTTCTACCACCTAATCTGTGTTGTCTGTGCTGCTGGGTCCTCCTCCTCCCAGCGACACTCACTGTGATCTATTCTATTTACCCACAAATGCCGAATTTACTTCTGAGGAGCGACACGTGATAATGATATCCCTGTGTCGAAGACTTTTATTTGGGATGAAAAGACCAAACAGCCTGGCTTGGCTGATTAGTGCCTGAAGTTCTGCGGTTATTCACAGAATACAGGCAGGGATTTATTGGGGGTTTTTGTTCTTTCCCTCCCCTACATGATTGGGTTACCGAGAGCTAAGCTCATCCTCCACTGAAGCCTGGTGTCTGTTAGTCACTCATCTGCTGTGTGTCAAGCAAGTTCACATATTTTTTTTTCCTTAAAACTTCACATGATGGCCGGGTGCAGTGGTTCACGCCTGTAATCCCAGCACTTTTGGAGGCTGAGGCAGGTGGCTCACTTGAGGTCAGGAGTTCAAGACCACCCTAGCCAACATGGTGAAACCCCATCTCTACCAAAAATACAAAAATTAGCCAGGCGTGGTGGCAGGTGCCTGTAATCGCAGCTACTCGGGAGGTTGAGGCAGGAGAATCGCTTGAACCCGGGAGGCAGAAGTTGCAGTGAGCCAAGATCACGCCACTGCACTCCAGCCTAGGCAACAGAGTGAGACTCTGTCTCAAAAAGAAAACACACACACACACACATACATAAACAACAACAAACTTCTCATGAGCTTCTCTTGTCCTCATGAGCATACTGTAAGACGGTTCTCTTGTCCGTATTTCACAGACACGGAAATTGAGGCTAGCAGCCAACTGGTAGCCTAGTTGGAATTCTATTCAAGACTATGCTCTTTCCTCTGCATGGTTAGTTACTATGTTAATTGAGAGTCCAAATTCTTTAGCAGACACCATCCAGGTTCCCTGAAATAAGGAACAATAGAAGAATGTCTCGAGTTAAAATTAGGTGCCGCAGGGGTTGATCGTTTTTCCCCTGTTCATGGTCTTCTGGTTACTTCAGACATTCTAGTTCCAGGAACTCATCTGGAGTGTCTGTGCAAGTCACAGAGGTTACAGTGGCATCCACGGTGCCATCGGTCAGCCTGAAAGACCTTACCGGCAGGTCCCATGAGACCATGATGGCAAAGACAGGAACAGCGGAAAAGGCACAGTGGAAGCGTCCAACCATGACCTTGGGGCAGTTGAAGAGGCAGAAGTGGCTCAGGCTAGGAGGTCGGGAAGAGGTCGGTGGGATCAGTGATAGCTGGAGAATTTCAGTGACCTCCTGAAATTCAGGAGCATTAGCTGCTCTGAGATACTTAAAGGTGGAAGTCATAGGAGGGGCTGAGGGATCAGAAGTTTCCTCTCTTTACCTGATTATGTCTTACTCAACCTTTAAAATCCAGTTCCAAGGACGTTACTCAAAGTGTTATTTTTTTCAGAACTGGGCCATCTTCCTCCAAACCCCCCAAGCTCCCAGAGCTCTCAACCTGATTGCAATATGGTCTTCTGTCTTGTAATTTGGCTGTCTTTGGTCTTATTTTCCCAGTTAATTTTCCTAGACCATAAGCCCCTGTGTTAGATCCCTTCCTCCTTTTTACATTCAGTATCTCCTAGATTCTACACTTATTAAGAGAAGAGACTCTGTTTCAGAATCTTGCCCACAATCTGGCCAGAATACTTCACAACTTAATGACATGGTGATTCTTTTCTTCTCCTCTTCCTCCACCACCTCCTCCTCTTCTTCCACCTCCCCCTTCCTCCTACTTTTTCTCCTCCTCCTTTCTTCTCTTCCCCCTCCTCTTCCTCCTTCCTACTCTTCTTCCTCTTCTTCTTTCTTCTTCTCCTTGTCCTCTTCCTCCTTCTCCTTATTCCTCTAGTTCTCCTTCTTCCTCTTCCTCTTCTTTTTTTATTTTTATTTTTTAGAGACAGAGTCTTGCTTTGTTGCCCAGGCTAGGGTGTAGTGATGTGATCATAGCTCACAGAAGCCTCAATCTCCTGGGCTCAAGCAATCCTCCCACTTCACCTCTCAAGTAGCTGGGACTACAGGCACACAACGCTATGCCCAGCTAATTTATTTTATTTTTTCAGAGATGGGGTCTCACTATGCTGCCCAGACTGGTCTTGAACTCCTGACCTCAAGTGATCCTCCCACTCCAGCCTTCCAAAGTACTGAGATTCCAGGTGGGAGCTACCACGCCAAGCCACGATATTGTTTTTGAATGAATGTCTAATGAAGGAAGTCAGATGGAGACCAGATGAGGGAAGAGAAAGGAGTTCTCATTGGTTCTCCAGCAAAGAAATCACTGTGGCTTTGTCTCCACTGCAGCCTTATTTTCCCAGGAGGGTGTCAAGTCTCGCCCACATTGGGAGAGCCAAGAGATGGAGGGAGGGAGACAGCCAGTGCTTGTGGATCCATCCACATCAGAGGAAATGCCCTTGACAGGGTCAAACTGCTGCCTGCTGGGCACGGTCTTGGGTACTTGTCATTCCTAAGGCATTCCCATGAATCAGAAGCAGGGGACGCAGGGAAAGGCACTCATCTCAGAGGCTAGGGATGCAGGGAAGGGGATGCTGTCTCCAAGGCTAGAGGATGGAGGGAAGGGGAGGGGAGCACTGGCCAGAGACAGCCCCTAGGCTGATTAATTAAACCCTTTGGTATCTGGCCCCCTCCAGCGAAAGCAGATTATCACTGCTGAATCAGCTTCCTGCCAAGACGAGACTCACACTCTTTTTTATTCCTGCTTGATTTGCTTAATGGAAGCTGACAGTGAAGTTCAACCCTGATTGCCAGATTTCAGTAGGAACCTCAAGAGGGGAGAAGAAGGCAGACATTTGAGGAATAAAAATAGCACACATAATGAGATTCTTTATTTAGCCGAACCACTTCTTTAATATTTCACCTCTCTCTCTCACACACACACACACAGAATTGTGCACACAAACATCTGATTTTCACTTAGTCTGGAGGCTTTGCCAGAGTCCTGTGGGGAAGACAGGACATTCATCTTGGATAGTAGAAATCTGCAAAAGGGATGTCCTTTTTTTTTTTAGATGGAGTCTCGCTCTGTCTCCTAGGCTGGAGTGCAGTGGCAATGATCTCGGCTCACTGCAACCTCCACCTCCTGGGTTGAAGTGATTCTCGTGCCTCAGCCTCCCGAGTAGCTGAGATTACAGGTGTGCATCACCACACACAGCTAATTTTTTTGTATTTTTAGTAGAAACAGGGTTTTGTCATGTTGGCCAGGCTGGTCTTGAACTCCTGATCAAAATCCATCCGCCTGCCTTGGCCTCCCAAAGTGCTGGGATTACAGGCATGAGCCACCGCACCCGGCTGGGATGTCCTTTAATGTTGAAGCTGAGAATATTCCCCAACATTATTCCAACTGGCCTCCCTGCTCCCCACTCTTTGAATAGATCCATTTTCCAAAGTATGGCCTGGGAAATTGGTCTGGATGGCAAAATTAAATACATGGGTTAGTAGTGCTTGTGACCTTGGATAGACCCTTGAGGTTCTGTGCTTCTCATTCAGTAAAATGAGGTCTGGAGGGTTTGATTTAATTTCTTGAAGCCTGAGCTGCTCATCAGAGACAGCTGTAGTAGGACTAACCTCTTCAATGTGAGAAGGAAATAGGATGGCATAGGTAAAGCCTCTCCATACGCCCTGTCACGTGGTATATGGACTATAAATGTCAGCTCCTTTCTTGCTTTGAAGTGTAATTTTTTGTGACTTTACAGGGAGTCGCCCAGTATTTCTAAGGGTCAGAGTTGAAGATCTAGCTCTAAAAAGGGAGATTGGATTCTAAGCATGGAGGCTAACATCATGAAGTGTCACATGTCACGCACTGTACCCCTTAAAAACCAGGGTTTGTGGGCTCACACCTATAATCCCAACACTTTGGGAGGCCGAGGTGGGTGAATCACAAGGTCAGGAGACCGAGACCAGCCTGGCTAACACGATAAAACTCCATCTCTACTAGAAATACATAAAATTAGCTGGGTGTGGTGGCATGCACCTGTAGTCCCAGCTACTCAGGAGGCTGAGACAGGAGAATCACTTGAACCCAGGAGGTGGAGGTTGCAGTGAGCCGAGATGGTGCCAATGCACTCCAGCCCGGGCAGCAGAGTGAGACTCCATCTCAAAAAAAAAAAACAAAAAACAAAAAAACCCAAACAAACAAACAAACAAACATAAAAACAGGGTTTGTTTGCCTGGCCAGTAACAAACAGTTCTCCAGGAAAACACAGGTTTTGATCAATAGGAGTTTTATCACTTGTCACAAGAAAGGAGGACACTGGGAGTGTTCTCCAAAACAGTGTCTCCCGAGGGAAAGTAACAGGGGGGTTTTATGGGGTGGTGTGTCATCACAAGTAGAGGAGGGGTTCCAATGGTGCAGGTGTGAAATCCGTCATGCCAGCACATAGGTCGCCTGTGATGGTAGCGGAGCTGTAACACCTCCCAGGGTGAAGACTTGAGCATGGTCACAGGGAGTTCACTCAGGTTGACCATAAGTTGCTGGGTCTGTCAGGAGCTGTGTTGTTGCTGCTGCTGTTTGTTTTTCTGAGATAGAGTCTCACTGTACTGCCCAGGCTGAAGTGCACTGGGTCACTGCCACTTCCATCTCTTGGGTTCAAGTATTCCTCCTGCTTCAGCCTCCCAAGTAGCTGGAATTACATGCGTGCGCCACCATGCCCAGCTAATTTTTGTATTTTTAGTAGAGACGGGGTCTTGCCATGTTGGCCAGGCTGGTCTCAAACTCCTGACCTCAAGTGATCCGCCCACCTCAGCCTCCCAAAGGGATTACAGGCATGAGCCACCGCACTGGGCCCAAGAGCTGGTTTTAACCAACCGGGTCACTGCATTCTACACAGAGTTTAGGAGTGCAGGAGGCTGTGAAACAGGCTGATGGCTCAGGTTGATTGAAGACCCTGGAGACCCTCCCTGTCTGCTTACAGTATTATCGATATCTAAGGGCTTCACAGGTATTAATTTGTGTAAACCTCATCACAGCCCTGTGAGATGCAGTCTTGTCCCACCTTACAGATGAGGCAACGGAGGCACAGAAGAGTTAAATACCTTGCTGCAAGTTGTCACAGGGAGTCCGTGCTGAACCGCCGCTCCACACTTCTGACACCAAACGTGTGCGTTTTCCACATCCGGCAATTCTCCAGTTCTCTGTGTATGGGAAGTAGAAAAATTCCTTTTTAAAGTTTCCTTTCTTCTTTAAGTGTGCTGATAACTTTGTTAAGCCCTATCCTACATAGCTGTGAGACATGCCATGCTTACAGGCACATAGTACATTCTATGTCCTTGTACTTTGACCAAGATGTCTGTGCTGGACGTGCTCACAGGCATGTCCCAGCCCTCCATTGCTTTTACTTGTTTAGAAAAGTTTTAAGTTGTTAGCTAATCGGGTTTTAGTTTAGACTGTGAGGTCTGGCTCCAGCCAACGGAGATCAGACACAGCAGTAAGGACGACCCCAAATGCATAAGGGATAAATGTGTGTGTTTTCCTTTGTTCATTGTACTCTCATGGTGCGATGGTTAATGAGGGTCCCTTTCCTGCAGTCCAGGAAGTAAAAATTGCATTGCTGAAAGATCCTTTGTCTCAGTGCTGATTTTTCTTTGTGGCAACGAGCATCTATTTCCAACACTGTGGATAACAGTTTGGTGGTTCACATGCATTTACTACATTTGTTGATTTATTATAAGATTTATTTTATTTTATTTTATTTCAGTTGTTTTTAGAGAGCAGGTGGTTTCTGGTTACATGGATACATTTTTTATTTTAAGTTCTGGGATACATGTGCAGAACGTGCAGACTTGTTACATAGGTATACCTGTGCCGTGGTGGTGGTTTGTGGCACCTATCCACCCATCATCTAGGTTTTCAGCCCCGCATGCATTAGGTGTTTGTCCTAATGCTCTCCCTCTCCTTGCCCCCCACCTCCTGACAGGCCCCCATGTGTGATGCTCCCCTCCCTGTGTCCATGTGCTCTCATTGTTCAACTCCCACTTATGAGTGAGAGCATGTGGTATTTCATTTTCTGTTCCTGTGTTAGTTTGCTGAGAATGACAGCTTCCAGGTTCATCCATGTCCCTGCGAAGGACATTAACTGATTCTTTTTCATGGCTGCAATGGATAAATTCTTTAGTGGTGACTTCTGAGATTCTGGTGCACCCATCACCTGAGTAGTGAGCCAGTGTGTACGCTGTACCTAATATGTAGTCTTTTATCCCTCAGCCCTCTCCCACCCTTCCCCCCCAAACCCCCAAAGTCCATTACATCATTCTCATGCCTTCGTGTCCTCATAGCTTTCCTCTTACCTATCAGTAAGAACATATGATATTTGGTTATTTGGTTTTGTTTTCCTGAGTTACTTCTCTTAGTGAATAACAGTCTCCAATTCCATTTGGGTTGCTGTGAATGTCATTATTTCATTCCTTTTCATGGCTGAGTAGTAATCCGTGGTGTATGTATATTATATTTCCTTTATTCACTCATTGATTGATGGGCATTTAGGTGGGTTCCATATTTTTGCAATTGTGAATTGTGCTGTTAGAAACATGCATGTGCAAGTATTTTATTCATATAATGACTTCTCCTTTGGATAGATACCCAGTAGTGAGACTGCTGGAACAAACTGTAGTTCTGATTTTAGTCCTTCAAGAATCTCCATACTGTTTTCCACAGTGGTTGTACTAGTTTACATTCCCACCAGCAGTGTAAAACGTAAAAATGAACAGGCAGATGAACAGATACGTAGGGCAAGGTCCAGAAGGGTTCTGGGAACAGGAGCTTCTATTCCCATGAGGTTGGGACGCACCACCCTCCAAGCACATAGAGTCATTCATCAAATCAGAATTCTCTGGATCTCACAGTTCAGGGACTTTATGAGGGCTTCATTACATAGGTTTGATCAATTATTATTAACTTAATCTCTAGCCCCCCTCCCTTCCCTAGAAGACAGAGTAGAGCTGAAAGTTCCAAGCTTCTAATCATGGGCTGGTCTTTCCCCAGTGGCCAGCCCCCATTCTGAAGTTCACCAGGAGCCCACCAACAGTTGCCTTATTAGAATCAAAGACGCTGTTATCACCAGGAAATCTGAAGGGATTTAGGAGCTCTGGGCAAGTTGCTTCTCTCACCCCCATCACTCAGATAATTGCAAGGGTTTTAGTTCTGTTCCAGGAACTGGGGGACAGAGACCATGTCTGTGTTTCTTATTGTGCTATGGTGTTCACCATAGAATACCAGGTACAGAAGCAGGGAGGTAAAAAGAAGAAAACCCAATTAATGACTTAAGGAACCTGGACTTACTGCTCTCTGTTAACCTGTTTATATGCTCCTAACATGGCCATGTATGGGAACCACACAAAGCATCATTTGAGACACCCGCATTTCTCACCATGGACATCTTCATGGTTCTATTGATCGCTCCATCAGAAATAAATCTCCATTCTTATTTGTAGGATTCTGAACTCAAAGTAGCCCTGGCAAACCTACCTACTCCTTTCCTTCCCCACTGATACGGTTTGGCTCTGTGTTGCCACCCAAATCTCATCTTCAGTTATAATCACCATGTATCCAGGGAGGGATTTGGTGGGAGGTGACTGGATCATGGGGGCGGTTTCCCCCACGCTGTTCGATCGTGAGTGAGTTCTCACAAGATCTGATGGTTTAAAAGTGTTTGGCAGTACCCTCCCACCCACCTCCTGCCACCTTATGAAGAAGGTACTTGCTTCTCCTTTCCCTTCCGCCATGATTGTAAATTTCCTGAGGCCTCACCAGCCATGCAAAACTGTGAGTCAATTGTGCTATAGCTGGCCTAGAGTTAGAACCTGAGCAACGCCATTTTACAAAAGACTAAGCCATGTTTTAAAATAAGTTGCAACAGCTGCCCCACTCTCCTCACAATAACTGCTGGCCTTTGGCTTCTGTACATAAAACTGCTAGTTTGCTCTGCAAACTAGGTAAAGCTATCTACCTTTCTTATCAGTAACAGCCAGAATTGTCAGCCTTTGTAACTAGAATAGCAGCCCAAGCTAATTCCATCCTGGCCCCTGTGCTTT
>PVKV010010288.1:0-76500 GCA_004027835.1 Alouatta palliata | reverse complement strand
ATTTTCCCTGTCCAGTCTATCATCGATGGGCATTTGGGTTGGTTCCAGGTCTTTGCTATTGTAAACTGTGCTGCAATGAACATTCGTGTGCATGTGTCCTTATAGTAGAATGATTTATAATCCTTTGGATATATACCCAGTAATGGGATTGCTGGGTCAAATGGAATTTCTATTTCTAGGTCCTTGAGGAATCACCACAATGGTTGAACTAATTTACACTCCCACTAACAGTGTAAAAGTGTTCCTATTTCTCCACATCCTCTCCAGCATCTGTTGTCTCCAGATATTTTAATGATCGCCATTCTAACTGGCGTGAGATGGTATCTCAAGGTAGTTTTGATTTGCATTTCTCTAATGACCAGTGATGATGAGCATTTTTTCATATGTTTGTTGGTCTCAAGTATGTTTTCTTTTGTAAAGTGTCTGTTCATATCCTTCACCCACTTTTGAATGGGCTTGTTTGTTTTTTTCTTGTAAATCTGTTTTAGTTCTTTGTAGATTCTGGATATTAGTCATTTGTCAGATGGGTAGACTGCAAAAATTTTTTCCCACTCTGTTGGTTGCCAAGCTACCAATGAGCTTCTTCACAGAACTGGAGAAAACCACCTTAAACCTCATATGGAACCAAAAGAGAGCCTGCATAGCCAAGTCAATTCTAAGCAAAAAGAACAAAGCCAGAGGCAACACACTACTGGACTTCAAACTATACTACAAGGCTACAGTAATCAAAACAGCATGGTACCAGTACCAAAACAGAGATATAGACCAATGGAACAGAACAGAGGTCTTGGAGGCAACACAACACATCTACAACCATCCGATCTTTGACAAACTTGACAAAAACAAGCAATGGGGAAAGGATTCCCTGTTTAATAAATGGTGTTGGGAAAACTGGCTAGCCATGTGTAGAAAGCAGAAACTGAACCCCTTCCTGACACATCACACTAAAATTAACTCCAGATGGATTAAAGACTTAAACATAAGACCTAACACCATAAAAACCCTAGGAGAAAATCTAGGCAAAACCATTTAGGACATAGGCATAGGCAAGGACTTCATGACCAAAACACAAAAAGCATTGGCAACAAAAGCCAAAATAGACAAATGAGACCTAATCAAACTCCACAGCTTCTGCACGGCACTTATCTTTTTTTAAATCTATAAAACATATATTGCTGTGTAGAACATGTTGTTTTTAAATATAAATATAATGTGGAATGGCTAAATCAAGCTAATTAACATAAACACTACTTCACATATGTATTTTTGTGGTGAGAACATGCGAATGCTACTCTCTAAGTGACTTTTAAGACTGAAATATGTTGTTAAGAATTATAATCACTGCATTGTACAGCAGACCTCTTGAACTCATGCCTCCTACATAACCTAAGTTTTGTATCCTTTGAACTGACCACCTTAACTGTCTTTTATTTGATCTGACTGCAAGCTCACACAGTGTGAGCACAATTTAACCCAGGGGTGTCTGCATTTGTGTGTGTGTGTAAGTGAGTGTGTGTGTGTGTGTGTGTGTGTGTGTGTATTAGTTGTTTATCATCACACTTGACTGAATTGGAAATACAAATTGGCACCAAAACAGCTCACTAAATAAAAAGGGAAATATGAAAATAATAGTGGAAGATGCTAGTGAAATAGAGGTTCGTAGAGGGCTAATTTGAAAATCTGATATATATTTGGGAATGTAGAAGACCACATGTACATATGCATTGGCTGCTCATGACCTATGCACGTGCCCATGAGAAGACTCAAGAAGACTCCACACTTTTTTTTTTTTTTTTAGAGATGGAGTCTTGCTCTGTTGCCCATGCTGGGGTGCAGTGGTGCAATCTCGGCTCACTGTAACCTCTGCTTCTGGGTTCAAGCAATTCTCCTGCCTCAGTCTCCCAAGTTGCTGGGATTACAGGTGCCCGCAACCATGCCTGGCTAATTTTAGTGTTTTTAGTAGAGATGGGGTTTCAGCCTGTTGTCCAGGCTGGTCTTGAACTCCTGATCTTAAGTGATCCGCCCGCCTTGGCCTCCCAAGTGCTGGGATTACAGGCGTGAGCCACCACACCTTGCCAACTCTTCAGTCTTACTTCTCTCTGACCCTGAGGCTCTGTGCAATCAAGAAGTTAAGGTAAGACTGAGTTGTAAACTTCCTGCCCAAGCTTTGAGAGAAAGCACTAACACATATAAAGTGGCCCTTGGCAGAAACTAGTAGGAGTACTGGAGTCTTCAATACACCACTTTCAATGACATATAGAACAACTTCAAAGAAGATCACTCAGGAAAAAAGAAGATAGAGGTCACACTATAAACCAATTAGATTAACAGATATCTATAGGACACTCCACCCAATAACAGCAGGATTGCTCAGAATAAATCATATGTTAGGCCATGAAACAATTCTCAATAAATATACAATAATTAAAATTATATAAAGTGTTTCCAAGCCACAGTGCATTGAAATGAGAAATCAATGACAAAAGGAAATTCAGAAAATCATAAATATGTAAAATCAAATAATACACTCCTAAGCAACCAATATGATAAAAAATATCAAAAGGAAAATCAGAAAACACTTTGAGATGAATGAAAATGATGATACAACATATAAAAATATATGGGATGCAGCAAAATCTGTGCTTAGAGAGAAATTTATAGCTATAAATGTGCATACTGAAAGATAATGAAGCACAGGTCAAATGAAAGCACAGAAAATATTAAAATATCTCCATTCATCTTAAAGAAAAATGATATCAGATGCAACTCAGATTTAAACAAAAGAATGAAAAGAGCCAAAAATGTTAAATTTGAGAAAATGCATAATAAAAGAAATTAATTTTTCTAATTTAAGACATAATTGACTTTTAAAAAAATAATAACCACATATTGTGGGGTTCATAACATATGCAATGGTAACATTACAACCATAGGGACATAAAGGAAAGTTGAGGGAATAATGTGAGTTACATTATACATGAGGTGGCATGATAATTATATGAAGATGAATTATGATAAGTTAGGGAAGCATACTATAAATGCTAGAATAATCACTGAAAAATGATTAACACAGGGTTATAGGTAATATGAAAATACAGTATATAATACAGAAGTCTAAATAATAGTTAATTATTCCAAATGAAGGTGGAAAAATGATATAAAGGAAATATAGAAAGGTTCATGATGATATCAAGAAGATGGACTTAAAGCAAACTGTACCAATACTTATATTAAATGCAAATGAATTAAACACAGTGATTAAAAGTCCGATATCATCAGGTTGTATAAAAAAGCAAGTAACGTCTACATGTATTCTGTAAGAAATGATCTTTAAATATAAAACCCCAGATAGGTTACAAGTGAAGGAGATGGGACAGCATGCACCAAATACTAATCCAAAGAAAGCTGAAGTGGCTACGGTAACATCAAAGAAGGCTTTAGGATGTTAACTATTAATAGAGATTAAAATAAGGATATTTCATAATGAAGATAGTTAGTGTTAAGTAAAACACAAATACCAAAATGTATATGAATTTAATAGCAGAACCTCAAAATATATGAAAAATAACTAGCAGAAAAAGAATAGAAATATTTCTGTTCATACTGAGCAAAGAGGAGACAAAAAATTGAGAAGATAAATAGCACTATCAACCAAATGGATTAACATTACATTTACAAAACATTACACCCAACAACTCCATAGTACACATTCATTTTAAGGATATGTAGAAAATGCACAAAAATAAAACATACTGGGTTATATAACAAATTTCAAGGAATTTTAGAAACATTGATGTCTATATGTAGAGTATGCTTTCTGTCAAAAATGTAATTATATTAATAATAATTTTTTTAAGTTATTGGGAAATAAAGCCCAGGTATCTGGACATTAAATGATACACTTCTAAATAACTCATGATCAAAATGGAAATCACAAGGGAAATTAGAAAACACTTTGAACTGAATTGTAATAAAATATGATATATCAAAACTGTGAGATCTAGCTATAGCAGTGTTACATAAAAAATTAAATTTTTAAATACGCAAATATTTTAAAAATTAAAAACACATACACATATACAGACACAAGTCAAATGATAACATGAAAATATATAACATTGGTATTCAAGAGGTGTAAATTTAAAACATAATAAAGTATCACTGCACATCACTGAATGTTAGAGGCAATAAAATGAAAAATTTCCAAACTCTGCAGAGACACAGAATTAACTGAAATTCTAATACATTGCTGGTTTAAGTATAAAATGATGCAATTATGCTGGTAAACAATTTATTATGTACTTTTAAAGTTAATCATCCATTTATCACATGACAAATAGACATGAAAACATATATCTGCAAAAAGTCTTGTAATGCAAATATTTATAACAAATATATTTATAGTAGCCCCAAACTCTAAATTGTCCATGAATGAGTTAATTAACAACATTAAATATTGATAAAATGGAATACTACTCAAATATGAAAAGAAATAAACTGCTGATATACTGAAAATAAATGAATTTCACCAATATTTCACTAACTGTGAGAAACCACATGACTCATAAAGGTCTGAACTTGCGAAACAACTCTGTAGTAACAGAAATCAGATCTGTGATTGCCTGGGGTAGAGGTGATGGTGG
Organism: Alouatta palliata; assembly: GCA_004027835.1. Classification (NCBI taxonomy): domain Eukaryota; kingdom Metazoa; phylum Chordata; class Mammalia; order Primates; family Atelidae; genus Alouatta; species Alouatta palliata. Next base: position 71,857 of record PVKV010010288.1, on the reverse strand, counting down.
GTGACTGAGGAGTAAAACTGATTATTTTTATTATGATGAAAATTTTCTATGTCTTGATTTGTTTGAAGCCACAATATGCACCTCACCTACTGGTTTTAAGGAACTGTGCTTTGCACCAATAGCAGGATGGCAAATGTAACTAATAAAAGTTCTCCTTTTATAGAAATCAAAATGCTGAAAAGTTAGGCAGCTTGACCAAGGTTATACTTGGAGAGTTACCCAGCCAGAATTTGAACTTAGTCTACGGAATTTACAGTCTTTTTCAGATTTAGCAAAATAACTCTGGCTACAGAGTTCAAGGAGGCAACATTAAGATCAGAGATACTGAAAGCTATTGTCATAATTTTGATGAAAGAAAACAAAGATCTATAATAAAAGGAGACCTCTTATTAACATTCAAGCAGATTACAGTAAATTCAAGCAGATTACAGTATAGACCTATAATCATAAAGTTACCATTCAAGTTAATAAATGCCATGAATAGTGTATTTCTATAAAAGTTAACTTTTAATGTGTCAACATGGCAAGGTGAATGTGCCCGGCTGTTTGGTCAAACACTAATATAGGTGCTGTGAAGGTACTTTTTAAATATGATTAACATTTAAACCAGTAGATTTTGAGTAAAGCAGATTATCCTTCATAATGAAGATAGTGCTCATCCTATCAGTTGAAGGTCTTAAGAGATAAGATTGAAGTCCCCACAAAGAGGAAGAAATTCTTTTCCAGACTGCCTTGACTTCAAGACTGAAACATTAACTCTTGTCAGAACTTTTTGCAGAATTTGGACTTGCCTTCCCCTACCATCAATCAAATGAGCAAGTTACTTAAAATCTATCTATCTATCTATCTGTCTATCTATCTATCTATCTATCTGTCTATCTATCTATCTATCTATCTATCTATCTATCTATCTATCATCTATCTATCTATCTTAGAGAGGGAGTAAGAGACATATCTTATTGGTTCTGTTTTCTCTGGAGAACTGTGACTAATACACAAATCATAAAATAATGACTTGTTCTGTCCTGAGGCATTAGCAAAGGTATCACAAAGAAGGTAACAATTGGCGGCAGGAGGTCGGGGGGCAACGTTACAGTTTCTACCATATGCTAGTCAGTGTTCTAAGCATTGTAGTTGTGCTATTTCAATGACTTTTTGTAACTACTACACAATTTACAGATTAAAAAAAAAAAAAAAACTAAGAAAAATTAGCAAAAATTAACATAATTTACCCAAGATCATTTGGTAGGTAAGTAATGAAGCCAAGCGATTCAAATTCACACCATTTGATTCCTAAGACTCTTAAGCACTGCCTTTCAAGGACTCATCTGGAAGAATGAACAGCTGTTTACCAAATGCAACAGAAAAGGAGGGGTGTAGTGGACAGAAAGAGCAGTGACAATGAAAAGACTGTATAGAATGGAGTTTTGTGAGTTCAGAATAAATGACAAAGGAAATATATGAGGGAGGAGAAGGTAATATAAAATGTTAAACCAGGATTTGAATGCTATACAATGTCATGCTGAATAATTTAGATCAGCTTTGATAGGCAGTAGGACATTTCTGGTTTGTTTTTAAGATGGAGTTTTGACATTAGAAAGATAACTAATATTCCTTGAGCCCTTGCCAGCAGCAACACATTACTCTAAGTAATTTAGACATATACCCATTGTCTATACTTCATAACATCCTTGCAAGATAAATGCTATTTGAACCTCCATTTCGTAGATGAAGAAAGCAAGATCCTGAGAAGTTAGGCAGCTCGACCACGTGTATACTTAGAGTGTAACAGAGGCAGGATTTGACCTAATGCAGTCTAATTGCAGAAATTAAAATCCTTTTGCAATTTAGCAAATAACTCTGGCTACAGAATTCAAGGAGGCAACATTAAGAGCAGAAATACTAAAAGGTATTATAATTTTGATGAAAGAAAATGAAGATCTGAACAAATTCTCTGAGCATTACAATAAGTTATGCTAAATAAGAGGCAAAAATAATATCTTCCATTACATTTCCTACTCATCAAATAAATATCGGATGATTGACTGGCCTCATAAATCATAAGCTACAAGCCTCCTAATGAGATTGTCTTTGTTATCTTTATTTATTTATTTTATTATACTTTAAGTTCCGGGTACATGTACAGATCTTGCAGGATTGTTACCTAGGTATACACATGCCCTGGTGGTTTGCTCTCTCCATCCTCCCATCACCTACATTAGATATTTCTCCTAAGGTTATCCCTCCCCAATCTCCCATCCCCTGCTATCCCTCCCCTAGGGTCCCACCCCACAACAGACCCCAGTGCATGATGTTCCCCTCCCTATGTCCATGTGTTCTCATTGTTCAAAACCCATTTATACAATGTTTGGTTTTCTGTTCTTGTGTCAGTTTGCTGAGACTGATGTTTTCTAGATTCATCCATGTCCCTGTAAAGGACATGAATTCATCATTCTTTATGGCTGCATAGTATTCCATGGTGTATATGTACTACATTTTCTTTGTCCAGTCTATCCTTGATGGGCATTTGGGTCGGTTACAAGTCTATGCTATTGGAAACAGTGCTGCAATAAACATATGTGTGCATGTGTCTTTATAATAGGATGATTTATAATCCTTTGGGTATATTCTCAATAATAAGATCGCTGGGTCAAATGTTATGTCTATTTCTAGATCCTTGAGGAATCACAACACTTTCTTCTACAATGGTTGAACTAATTTACACTCCCACAAACAGTGTAAAAGCATTTCTGTTTCTCCACATCCTCTTCAGTATCTGTTGTCTCCAGATTTTTTAATGATAGCCAGTCTAACTGGTGTGAGATGGTATTTCTATGTGGTTTTGATTTGCATTTCTCTAATGACCAGTGATGATGACCATTTTCATATGCTTGTGCACCGTATAAATGTCTTCTTTTGAAAGCGTCTGTTCATATCCTTCACCCACTTTTTGATGGATTTTTTTCCTGTAAATTTGTTTTAGTTCTTTGTAGATTCTGTATATTAGCCTTTTGTCAGATGGGTAGCTTGCAAAAATTTTTTCCCATTCTGTTTGTTGCCAGATCACTCTAATGATTATTTCTTTTGCTGTGCAGAAGCCCTTAAGTTTAATTAGATATCATTTGTATATTTTGGCTTTTGTTGCCATTTTTGGTGTTTTAGTCATGAAGACCTTACCTGTGCCTATGTCCTGAATGGTTTTGCCTATGTTTTCTTCTAGGGTTTTTATGGTGTTAGATCTTATGTTTAAATCTTTAATCCATCTGGAGTTAATTTTTGTATAAGGTATAAGGAAGGGGTCCAGTTTCAGCTTTCTGCACATGGCTAGCCAGTTTTCCCAACACCATTTTTTAGACAGGGAATCCTTTCCCCATTGCTTGTTTCTGTCTGGTTTGTCAAAGATCAGATGGTTGTAGATGTGTGGCATTACTTCTGAGGCCTCAGTTCTGTTCTATTGGTCTATATTTCTGTTTTGGTACCAGTACCATGCTGTTTTGATTACTATAGGTTTGTAGTATAGTTTGAAGTCAGGTAGCATGATGCCTCCAGCTTTGTTCTTTTTGCTTAGGATTGTCTTGTCTATGTGGGCCCTTGTGTGGTTCCATATAAAGTTTAAGGTTGTTTATTCCAGTTCTGCAAAGAAGGTCAGTGGTAGCTTGATGGGGATAGCAATGAATCTATAAATTACTTTGGCTAGTATGGCCATTTTTATGATATCGATTCTTCCTAACCATGAGCATTGAATGTTTTTCCATCTGTTTGTATCCTCTCTTATTTCCTTGAGCAGTGGTTTGTAGTTCTACTTGAAGAGGTCCTTCATGTCCTTTGTTAGTTGTATCCCTAGACATTTTATTCTCTTTGTAGCAATTGTGAATGGGAGTTTGCTCATGATATGACTCTCTGTTTGCTTGTTATTGGTGTATAGGAATGTTTGTGATTTTTACACATTGATTTTGTATTCTGAGACTTTGCCTAAGTTGCTTATACTCTTAAGGAGATTTTGGGCAGAGATGATGGGGTCTTCTAAATACACAATCATGTCATTTGAAAATAGAGACAATTTGATTTCCTCTTTTCCTAATTGAATACCCTTTGTTTCTTTGTCTTACCTGACTGCTCTGGCTAGAACTTCCAATACTATGTTGAATAGGAGTGGTGAGAGAGGGCACCCTTGTCTAGTGCCAGTTTTCAAAGGGAATGCTTCCAGTTTTTGCCCCTTCAGTATTACATTGGCTGTGGATTTGTCATAAATAGCTTTTATTATTTTGAGATACATTCCATTGATACCTAGCTGAATGAGCGTTTTTAGCATAAAGAGCTATTTAATTTTGTTGAATGCCTTCTCTTCATCTACCGAGAAAATCATGTGGTTTTTGTCTTTGGTTCTGTTTATGTGATGGATTACATTTATAGATTTGTGTATGTTGAACCAGCCTTGCATCCCAGGGATCAAGCCTACTTGATCATGACAGATAAGCTTTTTGATGTGCTGTTGCATTCGGTTTGCCAGTATTTTATTGAAAATGTTTGCATTGATGTTCATCGTGGATATTGGCCTGAAATTTTCTTTTTTAGTTGTGTCTCTGCCAGGTTTTGGTAACAGGAAGATGTTTGTCTCATAAAATGAGTTAGAGGGGATTTCCTCTTTTTGTATTGTTTGGAATAATTTCAGAAGGAATGGTGCCAGTATCTCTTTGCATGTCTGGTAGAATTCAGCTGTGAACCGATCTGGACCTGGACTTATTTTGGTTGGTAGGCTATTAATTGCTGCCTCAACTTCAGACCTTGTTATTGGTCTATTCAGGATTCAACTTCTTTCTGGTTCAGTCTTGGGAGGGTGTAAGTATCCAGAAATTTATCCATTTCTTCTAGATTTACTGGTTTATGTGCATAAAGGTCTTTGTGGTAATCTCTGATGTTAGTTTATTTTTCTGTGGAAGTGGGGGTGATATCCCCTTTATCATTTTGTATTGCATCTATTTGATTCTTCTCTCTTTTCTTTTTTATTAGTCTGGCTAATGGTCTATCTATTTTGTTGATCTTTTCAAAAAACAAGCTCCTGGATTTATTAATTTATTGAAGTGTTTTTTTGTGTCTCTATCGCCTTCAGTTCTGTTCTGATCTTAGTTATTTCTTGTCTTCTGCTAGCTTTTGATTTGTTTGATCTTGCTCCTCTAGCTCTTTTAGTTGTGACAATAGGGGGTGGATTTTAGATCTTTCCTTGCTTCTCACATGGGCATTTAATGCTATAAGTTTTCCTCTAGACATTGCTTTAAATGTGTCCCAGAGATTCTGGTACATTTTTCTCACTGGTTTCGAAGAACATCTTTATTTCTGCCTTCCTTATGGACAAGCAATTGCTGAGAAATTTCATCACCACCAGGCCTGTCTTACAAGAGCTCCTGAAGGAAGCACTATACATGGAAAGGAACAACCAGCACCAGCCACATAAAAAATGAACAAAATGGTAAAGACCATTGACACAGTGAAGAAACTGCATCAACGAATGGGCAAAAAACCAGCTAGTATCAAAATGACAGAATCAAATTCACAAATAACGATATTAACATTCAATGTAAATGGGCTAAATGCCTCAATCAAAAGACACAGACTGGCAAACTGGATAAAAAGTCTTGACCCATTGGTGTGCTGTATTCAGGAGACCCATCTCACATGCAAAGACACATATAGACTCAAAATAAAGGGATGGAAGATGATTTACCAAGCAAATGGAGAGCAAAAAAAAAAAGGTGGGGTTGCATTCCCAGTCTCTGATAAAATGGACTTTAAACCAACAAAGATCAAAAGAGACAAAGAAGGGCATTATAAAACAGTAAAGGGATCAATGCAACAGGAAGAGCTAACTGTCCTAAATATATATGCACATAATAGAGGAGCACCCAGATATATAAAGCAAGTTCTTAACCCCCAAAGAGACTTCGACTCCCACACAATAATAGTGGGAGGCTTAACACTCCACTGTCAATATTAGACAGATCAATGAGACAGAAAATTAACAAGGATATCCAGGACTTGAACTCAGATCTGAACCAAGTGGATCTAATTGACATCTACAGAACTCTCCACCCAAAATCCACGGAATATACATTTTTCTCAGCACATCACACTTCCTCTAAAATTGACCACATAATTGGAAGTAAATCACTCCTCAGCAAATGCAAAAGAAAGGAAATTGTAACAACCAGTCTCTCAGACCAGAGTGCAATCAAGTTAGAACTCAGGATTAAGAAACTCACTCAAAACTGCACAACTACATGAAAACTCACTCAAAACTGCTCCTGAATGACTACTGGATAAATAATGAAATGAAGGCAGAAATAAAGATGTTCTTTATCTTTAAATCTATTGCTGAAAGGTGTCTGTGTTATAAGTAAGGTAATCTCTCTATTCCATATTAAGCTTCTAGGAATCACCTTTATAGATTAAATGACTTCTTACATCCTAGAGCTGACAAGCTAAATTATATTTTCTTTATAAAAATATTTACAAATCAGGCAAAAATATATGCTGAAGAATTCACCGTTATAAGCCTTTCACCTCTACACACAAAATATAATGTCCGGGCCTTTTCCTAAGCCTTGGGGAGGGCTTCTTCTGTTTATTGACGCCTTAGGGCATGACCAAACCTGCTAAGGAATAACTATTTCTGCAACGAGCATTCTGTTTGCATTATGACTTCATTTGGTGCTACAATATAATGTGTACATATCATTTTCATTTTGTCTAGGAACATTACTTCATGTCCTGGCTTAGTGTAACTATCAAAATTATTCATAACTCAGGAACCAAGTTATATTTTCCTGCATAGACTATTCAAATAATAAGACTAAAGGCAAATAGGACTGGCTCTTGTTTGCACACATTTTTCACTCATACCCATTGCTAATTCCTTCCCTCATTAAAAATAGAAACGTTGTCCTGTTGTCTTATTGCAGAGGGTATCATAGAAATAAAGTGATCACAAACCCATTTCCTGGGGGTTGCAAAGTTTCATACCAGTGGTATATGTTTCTGGTGAGCATCCCAGGATGTTCTGACTTCTTCGTAACAAATAAGTGAGTGAAGTTTTTATTTACTAGGAAGTAGAGAGGAATCATTAAACCAAAATGGGCCTTACAACAAAGGCTAAAGATCCCAGAGCTCTAAGTTTGCTGTGACTGGTATGTAAATTGTTTACTGCACAAAGACAGTAAGTTAAGGGGTTGGGGAATAGCGGATGTAAGGCCTTATGTGTTCCATTTGATGAGTCCTATGGCTATGGGGCAACCAGAGGGGATCTCTTTATTTATTTTTAATTTTTTTCTTTGTATGAATGTGTGGGGTACAAGTGTAATTTTGTTACACGGACATATTGCATAGTGGTGAAGTCAAAGCTTTCAATGTATCCATCACCTGATTAATGATCATTGTACCCATTAAGTAATTTCTCATTATCCCCTTCTAATCCCTATCCCTTCTAAGTCCCCATTGTCTATCAGTGCAGACTCTATGTCCATGTATACACATTATTTAGCTCCCACTTTTAAATGAAAACATGTATTTGTCTTTCTGTGTCTGAGTTATCTCACTTTGCACAATAGCATTTGTCGACAAGCACAGGCTAAACTTGGTGTTTCCATATCACTGTTTATTTGCTAGTAGGTTAGTACGTTTTTACTTGTAAGCACTAAAAAAATTAACCAAGAATAAGATTGTGGTTGGGTCATGGAAAGAACACAACCATTGAGATGCTTAATTAAGATCATCTCTCTGTCTCTTTCTCTTTCTTTCTTTTAGCCTCATCCCATTTCTCTCTGTGTCAATGTCATTCTTCTCTACTATGTCACAGCCACTTTCCACTTGACCAAACACATGATTGTTGAAAGCATCTGCATTTCACATCTTACAGATCATAGGGAGAAACTGACCTAATGATTTCCCTTGTTCCAAGATTTGAAAAAAATTATTTGATCGGGACTCATTTGTTGAGCTGAAGTCAGGGTCCTATCCTGAACCAATGAAGTATGGCCAGCAATTTTATATATTCAGCAGGGTTTTGGGGAAAATAAATCTTCTTAGACACTATAACTTGAGCTAGGGAAGAGTATTTCACGAAGCAGATTGCTAAGCCAAGAAAAAGAATTGAATTCAGACAAAACACTTACATGCTCATTGAGGGTACATAAACTAGGAAAATTCCAAATCATTCACATGCATGAATTTACCTTCATTTAAAGAAAAGGATGAAAAAGAATAGTGTGCTATACTCACCCAAACACATTGATAGCTATGCACTGTAGTCTCACATTGAAACCCAATCTGGAAGTTCTTTTCTCACATATCATTTTATTTATATCCTAGCCACCCCATTTCCTGCAATACCAGGCTCAATTCATGTCTCACCTCCAAAAAGTTTGTCCTGAGCTTTATATTCTGTCTTTTCTCCATTACTATAACTTTGACAAATAGGTTTACAAATTGCTTTCCTTAATGATATGTTGTTTTGCATTGTTCATTAACTGTTTTGGGCTCATGGTTCATCTCCCCTACAGAACTTTAAGCTCCATAAATCTTTTATAATGACAATTATTGTTACACTAACAACTAACATTACTTTAATTTTGACTCCTGCTGCTTATAACACTGAGTGTTCTGTTGAGAAACATATAAATAGGGAGAGATTTGGCGAATATAAGGTTTAACACTAATTGTGCAAAGTACTTTGTAGATTTAAGATTCCCAAAGCAAGTGAAGAGATGGTTTCATTTCTGAGACACAAACGGGTTACTGAACACTGAATAATATGTTAAAAGAAAGCTTAAACACTTAGCATTTGTAAAGTCTCTAACATAGCACTTTGAAGGACCAGTATTCTCTTTAATCCTCTTCTTCATTTAAGGAACACCTTGGAAAGCAAAGGTTGCTAATAAAATATACAGAGGAAAACGCGTTATTTTCCAAAAGAAAATTGGAGTTTATGAATGCAAATTTTCCGTTCTAAGCCTTGTCAGTTCAGACCGTAAAAGTGCCTGGCATATAAGCTTACTAATTTGGACTAACTAAAATACTGGCCATTTGAATTTGGTGAAAGCCCCAATTTTAAAAGGTAATTAAAAGTCACAACACCTAAAATCTGAATTATTAAAATATCATCAGAAAACACTCAAGAGAGAGACATTCCTGGAAATTTGCTGTTGAGACATAACTTAGATTTTAAGAGATCAAAAAATCACTTGTATTTGGAAGTAAAATAAATTTTCTCTTTTGTACTTATTTACATTATTGTTTGTTGAATTTATTTGTTGAATACTTTCTCACATCAGTGTGCATTTTAGACTTTAAGAATCCATTCACATTTAATTTTTTCTTGGCCCCATGAGTAAAAGAAAGACACAATTACGACTCTCTTTCAGAGGCAAAGAAAGACTTAACAATGCTCTCTAACTTGCCCAGGTTGCAGTGTGAATGAGGAGTGTAGTGGGAACAGAAATCCATACACACATACGTCTTTCTAAAATCCCTGATGAGGTTACTGCTGACTTGAATGGCAACACGACTAAGCCAGCAAGATATTTTTAAAATAGTCATACTATATTCTGAAATGTTAAAGAGAAAAAAAGTGTTGATGTGCTCAAAAGACAGAAAAAAGCAACTATGTGGACAAAAACACCCCTCTTCTCTAGATTAACACATAAAGATATTAGGTGCAATGTTTAGTAGATGTCTGGGGCAGGAAGAAGGGGAGCTCTTTTCTGCTGATTTGAGTTAAGCTTGGTTGTACTTCAAGTTATTATTTTTTTTTGTTTACTTGTTTCTATTAAAAAGATACATAGATGATAGATATATAAATAAATATTATCTCTCTTCTTTCTGAACTGGCAGGATCAGATAACTGGAAGCAAATGGATGATCTTTGTAGCTTACGCCCTAGAATCCCCTCTCCTTTGCCCTTCATGTCCTCCACCTTCGGCAGAGCTATGCTTATGGAGGAAATTGGATTCAGTGTTTGCCTACAGCAACACATTTAGCTGGTGGCTGCGCTGGTCCAATTAACTCTTTTAACAATATGGGTGAAATGAGGTTATTAGATTATGTTTGTAGCCAATTATAATTGTTTTGGTTGAATACTCGGTCTTGTAACCTTATTCACAGTTAAGAAAACAGCATAGAAGAATATTTCATTGTGTGGAAGAAAATAGCCTAGGCAAAAATTGGAAGAACAATTTCTTTTTTCTAGATCATGAAACATGACCTCTTATTTATGTTTGCGCATAAAGGTTTTTTTTTGGCAGAAATAAAAATGAAAGCATTAGACATAAAACACTTTGAACACACCTTATTCCCATCATTATCATTATCACTGTTATCTCTCTCTCATCATGAAAAGTAATGCTGTTGATGGGACACGGTGTGACAGAAAGAAAGGAACACAAGGAACACAAGAGGGAGACGAAGTAGACCAGAGTTCTAAAGTTGGCTTTGCTACGGGTGAGTCATAGTCTCTCTGAACTTAATGCCCTCCATCTAGAAAGTGGAAATAATAAGCTTGTTACCACAATGATTAAGCAAAACAGGTACGTGATGTGCTTTACCAGGTAAAAATAGTACAGTAATGGTAATGAAGTAGTGTTGAATGATATGAATTTCTTCTGAAGTTATTTTAAACTATATTGCAAAGAGATTTTGTTCTATATACAGTCATGTGCCACATAACAATGTTGTGGTTGGTGATACACAGTGGTGGTCCCATAAGATCATAACGAAGCTAAAAACATTCCATCAGTGATGTCTTAGCCTTTACAACACTGTAGTGCATTGCATTAGTCACACATCTGCGGTTAATACAGGCATAAACAAATCTACTATGTCTCTAGTCATACGAAACGTAGCACATACAATTATGTGTGGTACATAATACTCAATAATGATAATAAACAACTATGTACTGGTTTATTTAGTGACTGCTTTTCTGTCATTTTAGAATACGCTCCTTCTACTTATTAAAAAAAGTTTTGTAATCCCAGCACTTTGGGAGGCCAAGGTGGGTGGATCATGAAGTCAGGAATTCGAGACCACCCTGACCAATACAGGGAAACCCCGTCTCTACTAAAAATACAAAACTTAGCCAGGCATGGTGACAGGTACCTGTAGTCCTAGCTACTCAGGATTATAAATCATCCTATTATAAGGACACAGGCGTAAGTATGTTCACTGGGGCACTGTTTACTATAGCAAAGACTTGGAACCAACCCAAATGCCCATCAGTGATAGACTGGATAAAGAAATTGTGGCACATACACACCACGGAATACTATGCAGCCATAAAAAAGGATGAGTTCATGTCCTTTGCAGGGACATGGATGGAACTGGAAACCATCATTCTCAGCAAACTGACACAAGAACAAAAATCCAAACACCACATGTTCTCACTCATAAGTGGTTGTTGAACAATGAGAACACATGGACATAGGAAAGGGAACATCACACACTGGGGTGTGTTGAGGAGTGGGATAGCTAGGGAAGGATAGCAGGGGGTGGGGTAATTAAGGAGGGATAACATTAGGAGAAATACCTAAGGTAGATGACTTGTGGATGGATGCAGTAAACCACAATGGCATGTATATACCTAGGTAACAATCCTGCACGATCTGCACATGTACCCCAGAACTTACAGTATAATAATTAAAAAAAAACTACTTAAAAACAGTATGCTTTTTTTATCCTAGCAGCAGCATCATATATATCCTGTTTACTGTGTCTCTTAATTACATCCTGTTCTTTGTTGCTTGATTTAATCTCATCTTGTTTTATTCGTCATGGCCTCTAAGCATAAAAAGCCTACTGCTAATATTGCCAGTAAGAAGCTACATCAAGTGATTGACCTGAAAACAAAATTAGAAGTGATTAAGAACTACAAAGTTGGAACATCAGTGATGATTACTGCTCACCAGTCAGACAGATCTCATTGCACTGTAGCTATGATCTTGAAGTAAAAGAATTAAGTGATAGAATCTGTGAAACAATCTGCTTCACTGAAGGCAATGACACTAAAAAAATTGGGAAGGGCTATATCAGACATGGAGAAACTTCTAATGATGTAGATTGAAGGCTAGACACAGAGGTGTATTCCACTCAGTGCTATGATAATCATGGCCAAAGCAAAAAGTTGTTTGCAATAATAAAAGAAAAGGTTGGACTTGAATGTAATGTTTAATTTACTACTAGGTCTGGGCAGTAAATGAATGATTCAAGAATAATTACTCATTACCTAATATGAAATTAACTGGTGAGTTTGTGAGTGCTGATGTGAAGGCAGATGAAAAACTTTGGGAAATTCTAGGTAAGCTGATTGTGGAGAAAATTTACTTGCTGGAGCAAATATTGAGTATGGCTGAAACCTCTCTATTCTGGAAGTGGATGCATAAAGGGACTTTGATCCATGAGATCAAGTCAATGTCAAGTTTCTAGCCCTCTAAGGACAGGATAACAGTTGTACTTGGAAGGTAGTGTTGTATGCTACACATTGAGTCTGGCATGGTGAGAGTTGCAGGGTCCGCAAGCATATCAGTAAGAACACATTGCCAGTGTAGAACCGAAGAAGTCATGGATGAGTCAGCTCCTTTTCCAAAATTCCCTCCTGAATTGTCATGTCAGCAAAATGGAGAAGTACTGTTTAGAAAATAACATACTTTCAAGATTTTGCTTATTGTTGAGAATGCTTCTGCACATCCTCCTTTATTGGTGATCTTCATCCTCATACCAAAGTAATGTCTCTCCCTCCAAATGCCAATTCTTTGATCCAAACAGTGGGTCAAAGAGTTATAGTGATTTCTAAGGCTTATTGCCCGAGTAGGACCTTTGCCCAGGCTATTGCTCCAACTGAGGAAGACAGTCATGCAATTTTGGCAGGATTACAATATCTATGATTGCATCATGAACCTTGCTTAAGCTTGGGGTGATATCACCAAGGGATATGTGAACAGCATGTGGAAGAAAATATTCAAGAGTTTCGCTCATGAAAGAATTTGCCAAGAGTGACGGGGTTGCAAAAATTGAAAAGGCTGTGGTTGAGATAGCAAGTAACTTTAACCTGGGTGTGGACAAGGATGATGTTGAGAATCTCCTAGAGGTGATTCCTAAAGAACTGACTAATGAGATGTCAGAACTGTAATAGGAATGCATTGCTGGAGAAGAGGCAAGAGAAAGAAAAGTGCAGGAGAAGAAAAAGCAGAATAATCCTTAAAAAATCCACAGTGAAGAGTTTAGCAGAAGCTTTTGCAGACCTCAGCAAGCTCCTTAAAAAGTTTAAAAACAGGGACCACCAACACCAGGTCATGATGCATTATCTTCTTACAAGCAAATCTATGATTAAAAGAGAAACAAACTAAGCAAACCAACATAAATGTATTTCAGAAAAGATTGACACCTCCTCAAGAAGATCCCCAGATAGGTCTTTCAGGAGGTATTCCAGAAGAAAGCATTGTAATCATTGGAAATGACAGGCCCAGCGTGTTATTGTTGTTGAACACTTTACAGTGGGACAAGATGTGGAAGTGGAAGACAACGATATTGATGATCCTGACCCAGTGTGGGCTGAGGCTAGTGAGTGTTTATGTCTTATTTTTTAACAAAGAATTTCAAAAACGGAAACTAAAAACCTTACAAAATAGGAAAAATCTTATGAAAGTAGAAGAAAAGAAAAATAATATTCTTGTACAATTGTACATTGTGTAGACTAATGACACATTTCTCAGAACCCATCCTTGTTGTTAAGCAACACACGACTATATGAAAACTGTTCCTGGGGAATGTTAAGAAAAATGCTGTTACTGATCATTCCTTTTCTTATCCTGTTGCAAATATGCTATGAATGTCAATGGGATTTTCTAAAGACAATGGGAAAGTCCATGATACATGATTGGAAAAGTCACTATGATTGGGTGTATCACCAGAAGAACAAGTGGTTCTGTAAGGAACCAAAGTTAAATGCCAACAACCAAGCCAGTGAGTGATTCTGAGCCCCAGGAATGTTTTAGAGTATAGGTTTTATTATTTTTAGAATACAGATTTCATTATTATTCAACATAGGTTTCATATTGAATGATGTGATTTCATATCATTCAATACAGGTTTCATTTTTTTTAGAATATAGGTTTCATTATTATTCAGTTATGATTAAGCCAAAAGATCAGAAAATGATGACCATTGCAAAAATAATCTGTTACTCACAGTTCCCAAAAGGGGTGTGCCACAACAGAGAGGGCCATGTGGGGAATTGCCATGGTCGGTCAAGAGGCAGAAAGAGAGATGGGAAAATGGGCAACAGCCTTTAATTTAGCTTCTGCAGCGAGGAACAGGTGACATAGATATAGTAAACAGGTTTATGATTGGCTAGTTTGAATAATTTTAGTAAATTATGGGGCATAAGGGTTATCTCTAGTTGCCTGGTACCTGGCTCTGGGATGATTCTGGCAGATGGATAATGATCCTGACTGTAAGAGCCTAAAAGAGAAAGTGCTGGAGTCTGTGGGCTCTGGATTGGTTATTTTGCATATGAAAAGTGTACTCCCTTAAAGGCAAGTCATTTACTATCTCGAGGAATTGGTGCTGGGAGGGGCTGTCTTTCCCAATTCATCAAGGCCCCAGCTGTCAAAACATTAGAAGCCCATGCTTAATATAGGATGAATCCAAGATATCTATTATCAGGTATTTGCAGTTGCATCTGTAGTACAGCTTTCACTCAAAAATGGCAGTAGCTAATTTTTCTGACAACCTGTTTAGGTGAGTTTCATTTGTACCTCCAATCTGCAAATAGCTAAAGAGATATATCAGTGAGGTTAAATAATTTACCCAAGTGAAAGATATTGATTTGATTCAGGTTATACCTGGGTAAGCCCATGTTCTTTCTATGAGCCAAGAATGACTTAAAGTCATTATTCACAGATAGGCCTGTGTGCTTGTAGCACCTACTCCAGACATCATGTCCTTGAGAAAAAGCACCCAGCCTATTGATCACTTGAGGGTAATTGGGACATTTCTGACCTCAAATATTTATCTTTTCTTTTTGTTGAGAACATTATAAATCCCATGTTCTAATAATTTAAAAATATACAATAAATTATTAACTGAAATTTTTCTATTAGACTACTGAATACTAGAACTTATTCTTTCTATTTAACTGTATTTTTACCCACATTCTCTTCATCCCCCTTTTCCCTTCCCAGACTTTGGTAACTACTATTCTACTCCCTTCCTCCATGAGATCCCTGTTTTTACCTCTCACATATAAGTAAGCACATGTGAAATTTGTCTTTTTGTGCCTGGCTTATTTCACTTAACACAATGACCTCAACTTCCATGTGTGTTGCTGCAAATGAAAATATTTCATTCTTTTTAATGGCTGAATAATATCCCATTGTGTATATATATGGTATTATCTTTATCCATTTATTTGTTGAGGGACACTTAAGTTGATTCCATATCTCGACTATAGTGAATACTGCTGCAATAAACATGGAGTGTAGACATCTCTTCAATATGCTGATTTCTTTTTTTTTTTTTTTTTGGACATATACTCAGCAGTGGGATTGCTGGATCATATAGTAGTTTCATTTTCAGTTTCTTGAGAAACCTCTGTACTATTTTTTGTAATGGCTATACTACTTTACATTCCTGCCAACAACATAGGAATGTTTCCCTTTCTGTGCATTCTTGCCAGTATTTATCTTCTGCCTTTTTGGTAATAGCCGTTCAAGCTGGAGTGAGATGATACTTATTGTGGTTTTAATTTGCATTTCCCGGTTGATTAGTAATGCTGAGCATTTTTTCACATGTCTTTTGGCCATTAGTATGCATTCTTTTGAGAAATGTCTGTTCAGGTCATTTCCCCATTGTTAAATTGTACTTTCTTTTATATTGAGTTCCTTATATATTTTGGTTATTAATCCTTGTTGGATGCATACTTTGCAAGTATTTTCTCCTATTGTGTAAGTTGTCTCTTAACTCTTTTTCATTGTATCCTTTGCTGTTCAGAAGCTTTTTATCCTGATGTAATTTCATTTGTCTATTTCTGCATCTCTTGCCTGTGCTTTTGAGCACAAAAAAATCTTTGCCAAGGCCAGTGTCCCACAGTGTTTTCTCAATATTTTCTTTTATAGTTTCATCATTTCAGTCTTGCATTTAAGTGTTTAGTCCATTTTAAGTTTGTTTTTGCATATGGTGAAAGATGACATTCTAGTTTCATTCTTTTATATATAGATATCCAGTATTCCCAGGAAAATTTATTAAAGAGGTTGTCTTTTCCCCAGTGTATGTTCTTTGCCCCTTTCTCAAACATTAATTGGCTGCTAATATGTAAGTTTATTTATGGGTTCTCTATTCTGTTCTGTTGGTCTTTGTATCTGTTTTTATGACAATAGCATGCTGTTTTGGTTAGTATAGCTTCAGAGTATAATTTGAAATCAGTGCAACACTTTGGCTTTGTTGTTTTTGGCTCAGGATTGCTTTGGCTATTCAGGGTCTTTTGTAGTTCCATATACATTTTAGAATTTATTTTAAATTCTGCAAAGAATGTCATTGGTAAATTGATAGGGATTGCATTGAATTTGTAAATTACTTTGGTTAGTGTGGGGATTTTAATAATATTACTTTTTAAAATTCATGAGCACATTTTTTCACTTTTTGTATGTTCTCCTTAATTTCTTTCATTCATGCTTTATAGTTTTCTTTGTAGAGATCTCTCATTGTCTTCAATTTCTTTCCTTCCTATTTATAATTTCCTTTATAGAGTTCTTTTATTCTTCTGGTTAAATTTGTTTCTAGGTGTTTTGTTTTTGTACATATAGTAAATGAAGTTGCTTTCTTAATTACTTCTTTAGACTGATGTTAGCATGCAGAAATGCTGCTGACTTTTGTATATTGATTTGGTATTCTACAACTTTGCTGAATCCTATAAAATTACTGAATTTGTTTTCCCAATTGACATTTATAGAACCCTACACATAATGGCAAAATACACATTATATAGAATTCCCCATATATATTCAGCCAAATAAAACATATGCTTTAAATAAATTTAAAGATTAAAATCATTCAGAATGTGTTATCTGATCATAGTGGATTTACATAAAATATATTAACAATAAAAATCTGAGGAAGCAAATTTGAAAATTAGATAACATATTTTTGAAGATAATAGCAGGAAGAAGATATCACAAAAAACCACAAAAAATATTTTAATCAGATGCTAATGAAAAATTCAATAAAATCTCTGTGAGTTGGCTAACAGGTAAATTTATAACTAAAAAGGTTCATGCTAGAAAAGAAAAAAGATCTAAAATTAATGACATAAGGTTTCATCTTAAGAAGTCATAAAATAATGAGCAAAATAAATGTAAAATGTGCCAAAACGTTAAGCAGAAATTAATGAAATTGGAAATATAGAAAATTATCAAAAAGAAAATCTCATTCTTTGGTAAGATAAACAAAAGTAATAAACCTGTAGGTAGACTAATTATCAAAAAAAGAACAATAACAACAATACTATTATCAAGACTAAAAGAAATGTTAACAATACATACCTAGAGACATTAAAAAATAAAAAAATTATTAAAATATTTATGTCAAATACTTCGAAGACAATGATTCAGACAAATTCTTTGAATAATATTACTTACTAAGATCAACACAAGATGTAATAAAAACTGAAATAACTAATGGTTATGGTATTTTCACTGGCAAATTATATTAACATTTAAGGAATAAATGACACCTATAACACAAGATTCAATAATAAAAAGACACTTGAATTGATTATAAGATGAATGCAGAAAATTGAATAGACATTTTTCTGGAGAAGATACAATTGGCTGATAAGCACATGAAAGGATCCTTTTAATACCATTAGTAATCAGGGAAATACAAATAAAAACCAAAATAGGGACCAGGCACAGTGGCTCACACCTGTAATCCCAGCACTTTGGGAGGCCAAGGCGGGTGGATCACGAGGTAAAGAAGAGATCGAGACCATCCTGGCCAACATGGTGAAACCCCGTCTCTACTAAAAATACAAAAAATAGCCTGGCATGGTGGCACGTGCCTGTGGTCCCAGCTACTCGGGAGGCTGAGGCGGAAGAATCGCTTGAACCCAGGAGGCGGAGGTTGCAGTGAGCCGAGATTGCACCACTGCACTCCAGCCTGGCAACAGAGCAAGACTCCGTCTCAAAAAAAAAAAAAAAACAAAACAAAACAAAATGGGATGTTACATCAAACTCATTAACACAATTATGCCAAAAAGACAGATGATAACAAGAGTAAGTAAGATAAAAAATAACATGAGTATGCAGATAAATTGAAACCTTTGTACATAGCTGGTGGGAATGTAAAATGGGGCAGATGCTTTGAAACGTAGTATGGCAGTCCCGTAGGAAGTTCAACAGAGTTACCACATGGCCCAGCAATTCCAAGCCTTCGGTAAATACCCAAGAGAACAAAAACATATGCCCACACAAACTTGTACACACATTATCATAGCAGTGCTATTTATAATAGCCATAAAGGGGAAATAATGTTTATCAACTGATGAATGGGTAAACGAAAAGTGATATGTCCATACGATGCAATGATGTTCAGGAATAAAAATAAATATTTATACACACTAAAACATGAATAGTCTTTGAAAAGGCGATGTTAGGTGAAAGAAATTAGGCACAAAAGACCCTAGATTACATTAGTATATTTATACAAAAATTTCAGAATAGGTGAATCCACAGAGACAGAGATATTAGTGGTTGCTTAGCGATGGGGGGATGGATGATTGGGAGAAACAGTGAATGACTGATGATGGGTATGGGGTTTCTTTTGGGGATTATAAAATAAAGTTTTGTAAAATTGATCGTAATAATGGTTGTAGAACTTAATGAATATATTTTAAAAATCTTGAATAACACATTTTAAATGGGATGATTAATTATGTAGGTCAATTTGGTTAGGCATTGTACCCAGATATTTGGTTAAACATGTCTGGATGTTGTTGTGAAAGTATTTTTAGATAAAATTAGCAGTTAAGTAAGTATACTTTGAATAAAATGAATTACCCTTAATCCTTAATGTGAATAGACCTCAACCAATCAGTTGAAGGTCTTAAAGAAAAGCTGATCTCTCCAGAGGGAGAAGAAATTCTGCCAACAGACTGTCTTTGGACGAGAACAACAGTGTCAGCTCCTCCATGGATTTTTGCACTGCCAGGCTACCTTGCAGATTTTTGACTTGCCAGATTCCACAATTGTGTGAGTCAATTCCTTAAAATTACACACTCACACACACACACACACACACACACACACACACGACGCTATAGCTTCTATTTTTTCTGGAGGAATCTTACTAATATAACGAGCAAATTGTATAGTATGTGAATTATATCTTAAAATAATTTTTAAAAGCCCTTAATAAAATAAAAAAGCAAGCCATAGAATACAATAATTTGTAGCACATACATCTCAACAAATAGATATATTCATATTTCTATAAAACAAACCGCCTTCAACCCAATGATAAGAAAAACAAGCTGATTTAACAATGGACACATATTTGAACAGATACTTTACAAAAACTAATGTAGAATGAGCAATAAGCACTTGAGGAAAATGCTCAACCTCATAAGTTACCAGATTAAGAGTAGTAAAATCAAAATGAAATATCTGCACACAAATATTAGAATGGCAAAAATTACTCATTAATATGACATTTTGGCCAGAATGTAGAGCAACTTGAACTCTTATCAACTATTAAAAGCAAAGTAAAATGATCTGGGTGATTTGGAAAAGTCTTAGTTATCTTCTTCAAAAATTAAAGATGCACCTATTATATGTCAGCTATTGCAATTCTGTTTTTACCCAAGTAGTGTTTGTATAGGAATGTTCATACCAGCTGTATTCTCAATAACCAAACCTACAAGTAATCCAAGCGCTCATCATAAAAGAATTTAGGTCGGGCACGGTGGCTCACCCCTGTAATCTCAGCACTTTGGGAGGCCCAGGCGAGTGGATCACGAGGTTAGGAAATCGAGACCATCCTGGCCAACATGTCAAAACCCCGTCTTTAATACAAAAATTAGCTGGGCATGGTGGCACATACCTGTAATCTCAGCTACTTGGGAGGCTGAGGCAGGAGAATAGTTTGAACCAGGGAGTCGGAGGTAGCAGTGAGCTGAGATTGTGCCACTGCACTCCAGCCTGGCAACAGAGTGAGACTCTGTCTCAAAAAAAAAAAATTTAGTTAGTGTTCTATTACAATTTTAACCATTCTTTTTATCCTGCTTCTATACTTTAGGACACTAGGAAATTCAGGCCATGTTTACTCTTTATGTCTCTGTACCTGCTCTGGTACATGGGCCCTACTGGGCTCTCAATAAGTACATTCTTAATGAATGAATAAACAAACTGTATAACTTCATATGGTTGTCTGCCTTTACATCTCCAGACAAAGGAAGACATCAGAATTTAAAACTCATTAGCCAAGCCAAGCGCAATAGTTCACTCCTGTAATCCTATCACTTTGAGATTCCAAGGCACGCGGATGGTCTGAGTGCAGGAGTCTGAGACCAGCCTGGGCAACATAATGAAATCCTATCTCTACAAAGTAAACAACAACAAAAAAAGCTGGGCAGGGTGATGTGTACCTGTAGTCCCAGCTACTCAGCAGGTTAAAGCAAGAGAATCACTTGAGTCTAGGAGTTTGAGACTGCAGTGAGCTGTCATTGTGCCATTCCACTCCATCCAGGGCAATGGAGTGAGACCCTGCCTCAAAAAAATTAAAATTTAAATTAAAAAAACACATTAACTAATTCTAAATGTATCATAAAAATGGAATAAAACTAGGAGGAAAAAGGGAAGCATTCTGAAGCCTGATTACTTCCCAATCACCGATAATACATTAGTCTTTCCATATTTTGAGTATGGCATCAATCTTACTTATGCTTTTCAATAAACAGTTTATCTTTGGCACTAGATATCTTGAGAGGAATATTTGCTCTTTCTAGGGTCATTCTCTAAGTGGTTATTAGATTGCCACTAATTTCCTCTAACCAAGATCATACACTCTTGTCCAAGAGCACTTTTCACGTCTAACTCAGATTTTGTGTTTTTATGAATAAGTGTTTATATACGGGCCACAGAAATTCACGACTTTCTGAAACATGGTTATTTTTTCTCAAAAAGAAAAAGAGAAACAGAAACATATTTGTAACCTAAATTCTATCTTGAAATCTTACACGATATTATTTTATTTTATTTCAGTGATTTTCTTAGGATTCAACAGTTTTGACATGCGCAAACTGTGTTTCTTTAGTTTGTACCAGGATAGAGTTAAGAATAAAGTAACAGGCATAATAACCAATAGGATATTTCTGGCTCTTATTTCCATGCAAAGATCTAGATAAAGTTTTATTCATTTGTATCTCTCAGTATCCTTCAAAGTTTTATAGTGTAGTCCCCATCAGGGGCCTCACATGTCCTTGAACAAATAGGTCACAACAGATCTTCCACCCGAAGTTGCCTAAGTGCCTGAGAACCCCCTCTCTCTCCAAGGACAATTTTGTGTGCTAGGCTCATAGCTTCCAAGACCCTGTAATGATCTCCTCCTAGCAACGCATGTCATAGAGAGCACGGCTTGTCCTCACGGGCTCTGCTGCCAATATGTGATATACTGCAATCTTGGAGTCCCTGCAATCCTGGATGTTTTAAAGCAGTCTGGGTCCTGGCCATAGGGATTTTATTTGTGCTAAACTTTGCCACATTATTGTCAAGTAGGATCTTACTTTATTCTCCAGTGTTTTACAAACCATTTAACATAAGCAAATCTTTTTATTTTTGCTTAAAGCACATCTCTCTTGGGAGGCCAAGGTGGGAGGATCACCTGAGGTTGGGAGTTCGAGACCAGCCTGACCAACTTGGAGAAACCCTGTCTCTATTAAAAATACAAACAATTAGCCGGGCGTGGTGGCTCATGCCTTTAATCCCAGCTACTCGTATGGCTGAGGCAGGAGAATGACTTGATCCCAGGAGGCAGAGGTTGCAGTCAGCCAAGATCACGCCATTGCACTTCAGCCTGGGCAACAGGAGTGAAACTCCATCCACCTCTACCGAAAAAAAAGCACCTCTCTCTTTAGGACCCAGATCTGAGTCCATGAATGCTGGACTGGGGGAAACTACCAAGCAAAAACCATGCTGTCTTCAGAATCAACCCTCTTCTCTGAGAATGAGACTTAGTTTGTAAGTCCAACTCCCTCTGCATAAATATGAGTTCTTTCTTGTGATGAAACCTGGGCCCATATACTAGTATGTAATTGGTAAGCTGTCCCATTGCCAGCCATGACATGTCAGGCATACATGTAGAATGTACCTTAAACTCAAGCTAGCGGTATTCCTGCTTATAATTTAGTAATTTTTCAGGCTGGAAGGACTAGAGCTATTGATTTGATTCTTCCATCCTGGGTAGAAACATTCTAGAAAGGAAATATCACTCAGTCTCTTCTGTGTAAGAACATAGTGTTTACCCACAGAAGGATATAGAATATAAGGAAATAACGGACCTGTAAGTTTCTGTGCCAATCAAATCCAAGTCAAAATGGACGGAAAGGGTAGAGTCCAAGTGAAACAATATTGAGAAATCTGTTCTAGGATGTGCCTAAGTAGCATCAAGGGTGTAAAGGTCTCCTTCACTCTTCAATTTTTGACATTTAGCAAGTAATTCTAAGGCAGAGGACACATAATTGTGAGCCACAGGCACTAACCCATGGGTCAAGAATTATCCAGGTGTGTCCCAAATATATTAATTGCATCCAGCACCCCATGTTGTATAATTCCCTGATCAGATCCACTCTCTGGCTTCTCTCTTGATTCTACAGCCGTAAATCCCACAGTTTTGGGTAAAAAGCATTCCTCTTGTATCATTAACCTCTGCAACCCTAACCTCCATTCCCATACCCCCATCAATTGAGGAAGGTGCCCTATGGGCACTGCAAATTATAATAAATGCTGATGATACCGTCCTTGGGATTGTCAGTATTTATGACCAAGGTATTGTGATTCTGTGATTCGTAAGCTCCCATTAGAGATTCCTCTAGTGGCCTATATCATCCGGCTCTGCTGACCTCTCCAGTCACATGTCTCCCATTTGGCTCCTTGAACTCTGTGCTCCCAACATGTTGAACTTCTTAATGCTTCCCACTGTGTCGTGACCTCTTCTACCTCTGTCTCTGCCAGGACACTTTCCCCTCTTCACCCTTTTGTCGCCTCTCAATCATCATCGTTCTTCTTTCTGGTCTGAGCTCTGAAATCTTTTCTTCCCAGAAAGCTTTTCCAGTTTCCTTAGATGAGGTTACATCCCCCTCCCAACCACTCTTTTTCTCTCATATCACTTATGTCTTTTGTAATTGTGTGTTTCTCTTCCTGTCTCGCCTGTGAGCTCCTTGAGGAGACAGGAGTCTCACATCTTTCTATCTCCCAAGCTTAGGCAACTGACCAAGATACAGAGGCACAATAAATACGTGTTGAATGAACAGATTATGCCTTTACCACTTTATTATTTCTGTAATTTCTGATTGAGTGGGGCACTTTACACTCTCCACCTCTGTGATGCTGTTCATTTCAATAGGTGTTAACAGAAAATAAATTGCTATTGATGCAATTGTTACTTAGAATGTAAGACTGACCTTTTTTTTTTTTGAACTTGTTGTATCTTTAATTTTTTTTTTAATATATATACTTTTTATTGCATTTTAGGTTTGGGGGTACATGTGAAGAACATGCAAGATTGTTACACAGGTACACACATGGCAGTGTGATTTGCTGCCTTCCTCCCCATCACCTGTATCTGTTATTTCTCCCCATGCTATCCCTCCCCAACTCCCCACCCCCCGCTGTCCCTCTCCTTTTTCCCCTCGACAGACCCCAGTGTGAGATGCTCCCCTCCCTGTGTCCGTGTGTTCTCATTGTTCAACACCCGCCTATGAGTGAGAATATGCGGTGTTTGGTTTTCTGTTCTTGTGTCAGTTTGCTGAGAATGATTTTTTAAGCCCAGCTCTGTGTCAACAAAATGCAAGGACAGCCAGCTGTTGAGAAGAATTTTCAGGAAGTGAACCAATTAGTTTCACATGCTTTGCTTAATATTTTATTTGCATTTCATGCCTCAGGTTTTAAGTGAATCTGTATTGGCATCCCACAATAATTGCTAGCTCACCTATTATTTTGTTCAGTGAATGATTTGGTTAAAAGTACAAACAAAACTACAGTCAGAGAGATGATGACAGGCTTGCAAGAAAAGAAGGAAGGAAGAAAGGAAAGAAAAAAGATGGAGAGAAAGAAGGAGCAAGAAGAGAAGAAAGGGAAAATAGTTCCAAACAGGTTTAAAGACTGAGCTGACCCTGTCATCTAAATATAACATGGCAACGTATACAAATTGAAGATAAATGATTTACTCACTGGCTTAGAGGAAATAAGCTAAATTATCTTCTAGTGACTCCTGACTAGCCAACTCCAGAAACAATTCTCTTTTGATAAAAAGGTTTTGTGATAGGAGATACGTTAACTATTTGTTGTTTTTTCCAGTTACAGAGTTCTCGAGCTGCCTTCAATCTCACAGAAGAAATTTTAGGTTGAAGTTGATTTTATTCAGCTTCTTTGAACATGTCAACATGGAAATTGTCCCTGAACACACAGCTCCACCTGTTCATGGGTTGAAGAAGCTGCTGAGAAATGGATTCTATATGTAAGTATAATATAGATCTGGTGCTCTGGATACAGCATCACTCAGCTGCCTCAAATCACGGGACCAATGGGGAGAAATGTGGTGTGGCAGAGTAGAAAATAATTTTCTTAGCTGGGCATGGTGGCACGTGCCTGTAGTCCCAGCTACTCGGGAGGCTGAGGCAGGAGAATTGCTTGAACCCAGGAGGCGGAGGTTGCGGTGAGCCGAGATCGCGCCATTGCACTCCAGCCTGGGTAACAAGAGCGAAACTCCGTCTCAAAAAAAAAAAAAAAAAAAAAAAAAAAAAGAAAATAATTTTCTTAGTTTCGTGATTTATTGGACAACTCTATACAGGCTTCTGTGCAGCATATAAGGCAGAAAGACCAGTAAGTCCAAGAAAACAGGGAGGATCAAAGGTATAGTTGTATGCTTAGGATTGAGCACAGATGAGGCACATGATTGGTATTTAATAATTATAAGTTGAATTAATTAATTTCCTATGGTTGTCTTGACTCCATAAGTGAGTGGTATTATCTCTAAAAAAGTCTCACCTGTAGATACATTTCACTCTCTCTCCTACCTCTTCTTCAGCCTATTGGATAGCAACTTTATCCAAGGTACTTCTTGATGACCCTATATTGCCAATGTGGTCATTTCATTGTTAGTGATGGACCTGCAAATCTCTCAATAAATCACTTTACTTTGGGGATGACAATCTTGATATACAAAAATCCTTTAAAAGCCTTGGTGGACTAATCGATGCTGAACAAACCAAGACAGGAATCCAGAGTAGGCTGTGGGCACTGAGGAAAGTGGCAGCCTCATCACAAGATAGTTATTGCAGGAAGGAGAAAGAAAATCAAAGCAGAAGCCAGAGCTGCAATTTTGTTTGTGCAAAATGAATTTTTATTGCTGTGAAAATAAAAGGTGATTCTAATGCTTGCCTTTTTTCAAAGTAGTAACTTAAGCTCTACAAAGAAAGGGGGACTTAGTCATAAATTAAGGTTATAGAACTTTAAACCACTTTGGGAAGGCCTGAGGGGAAATGAGAGTGGAGAGTGAATCCCAAATTGCATAGACACTGCTCCAAGCCAACTCCCAGGACATATTCAGTCCTGGCCTCTCAAGAGGTAACCTGGTTTGGGAACTAGGGATTGTCTCCTAAACATATGCCATTTAAATTATTATTTTTAGAAAGAATAGAAGATATCCTTGAAAAGGGAGACAGGAAAAGAGATGAGAAAATTAATAGCAGATTAGGAACACAAGCTGTGAGGCTGAGGCAGCAGAATGCTGTTTGAATTGAATTGAGTAAAAGCAAACAGTAAGAAGTTAATTGTGGAAACTCTATGTTCCCATAGAGTGAGTGTGGGGAAAGCTGACCTTTAACTCTGTTTGTGAAGAAAATTCCTTCAAAGGACTGAGTATTTGACATTAAATTTACCTCTCATCTCATTCAGAAATATCTTTGGCTTCTAATGTGTTCTACCTTCTAATATGGTGATGGATTCATTTCTTTAGATCTCCATGCTGGTCAGAGGTTCTGCCTTTGTACCACATGACCAATGCCAGCTCTGAGCACTTACTCACATACGTACTTCTCTTTCTGTTTCTCTCATGTCCAGTTCTTCCACAACTTCCCATTAATGCCTGCTTCTGCTATGGTTCCATACCATGATTTCCTGTTGTTTTATTATGTAATATTTACAGTGAGCATGTAATTTATCAATCAAACTAGGAAACTTGAAAGTGAATGAATGCTATTAATAATTACTCCAGGTCCGGTACGATGGCTCACACCTGTAATCCCAACAGGTTAAGGAGGCCGAGGCAGGCAGATCTCCTGAGGTCAGGAGTTCAAGACCAGCCTGGCCAACGTGGTGAAACCCCATCTCTACAAAAATACAAAAATTAGCCAGGCATGATGGCGGTGCCTGTAATCCCAGCTACTCGGGAGGCTGGGGCAGAGAAATCGCTTGTACCTGGGTGGTGGAGGTTGTAGTGAGCTGAGATGGTACCATTGCACTCTAGTCTGGGTGACAGAGCAAGACTCCATTTCAAAAAAAAAAAAAAAAAAATTTACTCCAAGGAACAGGCATAAGCCATTCCTGTCACTGAGCAAAACTAAATATATGATCAGTCTTTCCATAAAGTATATTTCCTGTGGACATATATGTGGCAACTTATTACTATGATCTTTTGATTTTTCTTTAACCTTTTCAAATAAATTTGACTTGGACCTTAATCTAAAATGTCATCTCCCATGGAGCAGAGACTCTGTATTATTTCTTCTGTTGTTCCAATCATTGCAGGACACTTTGCTAGCAGGTGCATAGCAGGTACACAGTGAACACACAGTATGTGAATTTAAAACAAAATAAATGATTCATGGATGATGATCACACAGCAGTTGTCCTAAGTTTTAACTGCTCATTATGATTACCTGGGATATTTAAAAAAAATCAAACATAATGATGTCTTGGTCACAACTCCAAATATTCTGATTTAATTGGCCATGTGTCTGGCTTGGACACCAGAGCTTTTAATCATTACCAGGTGATTCTAACATCCAGTCAACATTACAGAGAAGCCCGAGGGACATAATTTCTCAAGCAATGTGGTGATGAAAACATATATTCTGTGAGTATAGAGGCCAGAAAGGAAGAACTCTACGCAATCACACACTATCAAAAACCATGCATGTCAAAATTGCAGGATTATTAAGCACTCAGACTTTAAGGGTAGATAGATGCAGATTCAAACTGAATAGGACAAAACATGCTGGACAGAATGACGAGGACACAGCAATCCAATTCACGATCTCTGAAAAGCTCCGAAGAATAGTAAATTGTCCTAGATTTCTTTCAATCATTTCAATTTAAAATATTCCGAGGCCAGGCACAATGGCTCACACCTGTAATCCCAACACTTTGGGAGGTCGAGGCAGGTGGATCACCCAAGCTCACGCATTTGAGACCAGCCCGACCAACATGGCAAAACCCCATCTCTACCAAAAATACAAAAATTAGTCAGACGTAGTCCTGGGCACCTCTAATCCCAGCTACTCAGGAAGCTGAGGCATGAGAATCACTTGAACCCAGGAGGCAGAGGTTGCAGTGAGTTGAGATCACGCCACTACACTCCAGCCTGGGGGATAGAGTGAAACTCTGGCTCAACAACAACAAAAAACAAAATTCTGGTTTGTGGTCAGACATAAATGCAAAATTGCTCTGAAAACATGATCATCAAACCCCTGTATCTCTAGTAAATCATCCTTTGCCCCACCCAATTGTAGGAGTATGACTTTCCTTTAGACATAAAACGGGGCAGTGTCTAAAGATGGCTATTTTATTTGGCTGTTAATTATGAGACTCTAAAGCAAGCAACAGAGGTTAATGTCCTTCCAAGATTTCCCACCGATTGCTGGTAAATGTCCATACCTTTGATGTTCAGCTTCCGCGATGTGATCCTTGCTCTTCCCTCCGGTTGTAGCCCCTGGAATCTCTACCCCAGGTGTTCAGAATTGCAGTCTCGTGTTTCTTCTCACTGCTCCCAATGAGTCCCTTTTTACTGTGCCCTGATCATCCTTGACTGCAGCTGACGGAGGCATCGATTTTAAAGTATCTCCTTATATTGGTATTTTTGGTTTCTATATCTGTTTTTTTCATGGAATATGAGACTTGCAAAGGCAAAGACAGGTTTAATGCTCCTCTATGTCTTAACAAACAGAGAGCAGACCTATAGCAAGTTCTCCAAAGGGATGAATAAGTGAAAGAAGGAATAAATATTGATTTTGCAATGTTACTGATAAAGGCAAACACAAAATTAGATCACTGACATCTATGAGGGAAATATGTTTGCTTATTGATGAAGCAAAGGAAAAGTTTCTACCCAGAAATCGAAAATGTTGATGCTATTATTTTGTTAGAAATGACTTTGTTTCCTTTGCTTGGGAAGAAAGCAAAAACTTTGAGCAAATGGCTTCTTTACTAGGCAAAAAGCAGTTTATTTGCTGGTCTGCCTGAATAAAGAAGGGAAAATTGGTTTGTGGAGGAGCTTAAGGTTTTGCTGCTACAACAGAAGCAGTAGCATTTAATTTCCACTGAGAGAGGACGGGAAGGAGAGCATGACTTGAAATTCAGTGAACTCTATCATCTACTAGCTGTAGGCCATTGGAAAACTAAAAATGCCTCTGAACTCCTATTTTCTAATCTTTGAACTGGTTATAACAACAAATGCCTTCATTTGTCTAAATTGTAAATTAAGTGACCACCTTACTTCAACACATGTGGCATATAAATCTCCCATTTTCCCTGCTCTTTCCCTAAGTCAGAAGAGACCAAAGCCAATCCGTAAGAAAGCAAAAATGGAAACAATAGATTTTTTGATTTTTTAATGTCTAGTGATATTGCTTCATTGAAATTCCATGAAAGTAGATGAGACTATACTTAAATAAATAATAGCAAGTGCATGCCACATGAAAACATTTTTAAAGCCAGAATTTTACACTAAAAAGATCAATTTAGTGTTGTATAAACATAAACATGAGCATAAATATATCAACAAGATGCATGGAGCAATGATTTGATTGAATATAGTGTCTTTCTCTGCTGAGGAAACAGTTTTATCCTCCTTACTCTCTTGGTTGGTTCAATATTTAACTCTGATCATCCAAGAGAAATCTTTGTGGTGCCTGAAGAAGTGTAATTTGTAAGAGTCCCAGCTTTAACTCCTTAAAGTACATTTAATAAAAATCAGGTGACCCTGCTTGCCTTCACAAGGTAAAAAGGAAAATAAAACTTTCCTTATCAAAAAAAAAAAAAAAGAGAGAAAGAAAAAAGAAAAAACAGAAAAGAGCAAAAACAAGAGAAAAAAAAATGCCTTGTTAATTGCATAAATTTGCTAAGGACACATAACAAAGTGTCATGGTTGGAGCGGCTTAAAAAACAGAAATGTATGTTTTCATACTTCTAGAGGCCGGAAGTCCAGGGCGAAGGTGTTAGCAGGGTTGGCACTATGAGGGAAGGCTTTATTTCAGTCCGTTCTCTCTGGTTTGTAGACAGCTGTCTTTTTCTTGAGTCTTCACCTCATCTTGTTTCTGAATGTATTCTGTCCAAATTTTCTCTTCTTATGAGAACACCAGTCACATTGGACTAGGGCTGACCCTAAAGACCTTATTTTAATTTAATTGCCTCTCTAAATAAATATTTTCTTCTCAGATTGAGCCAAATTCTGAGGTACTTGGGGTTAGGATTTCCACATAAACTTTTTCAGGGGCGCAATTTAGCCCACACACCAGCTCTCTCCTTTTACAAAGTAAAGGGTACCAACAAATGCAGCTGTTACTCATTTTCATCTTACTGTGTATTTTAGTCCACTAAATTTAACCACTTAAATGTAAATTTAAGCAAATGAGCTATTTTAGCTTTAAAAGATAATTTTCATGTCAAAATAAACCTGAAATTGTGAGAAGAGGTTTTATCCTTGCTTAATACCTAAGTGATAAATGATATTAAGTGTTTGCTATATGTTGACCACTGTAAAAAATTCCTCTTCAGAAATACCTCATTTAATCGTGTGCTCACTGCAACAATGGAAAAGTAAGTGAGGTTATTAGTGACCCCTAAATCTGTAAAAAATAGGGTTGTGGGAATGGGGAGCACTAATTCCTCAAATGCATCACTGAGACTGCTGGTAAGAAGGGCTACTTCTACGTCCACTCCTTGATTCCTGGATTGTGTTTGACCTTTACGGGCCACAGCTTCATAGAATGGTTACTGTTCTATAAGACTTTTGGGTAATTTTGCTTGCTAATGCTCTGGGGACAGGGAATGATAAACCATACCTAGAATATGTATCAAATCCAGTCAAGATGAATTATGCAATTTCCAGGATGGAAGGAATCCAATATAATCAATTTGCCACCATGTGAATAGCTTATCTCATTGAGAGATGGTGTCATATCGGAACTCATTATTTCTTTCAGTTGGAGGTGGACATTTGGCAGTGGCAAGAGCTACACAAGCTTTGGTGAGTGCTAGCCCATGTTGTTGAGCCGTATGTAGCCTCCATTCCTGCTAACGTAGCAGCTCAATCCTTGTAGCCTTTATGCCTGCATTAGTGTGATCAGCCAGCTGAGTTGTTTTGTTTACTTGATTGTTTAGGAATTTTTCTACAGTGAATGCATTCTAGTGGATATTAGCATGTGACAGCAATGATCTTCACACTTCTTGCCCACCCCACAATGTCTAATATAAGCCCCTTTCCTAGAGGTCCTTGTCTCTGACCCTCCACTTTTTCTCTTACTAGGTCTTTGACTGACTAGTTAAGTCCTTTGGTTCAAGAGTTTATACATCCATATCTAGGGACACATTTTCCGATCAAAAGCAGATTATGAGGTATTGCACTTGGGGGTCTGCCAGTTAGAATCATTTCCCCTTCACTGCCATCTTTCAGGGCCTCTCTTCCAGGTCTATAGTACATTTGTCATCTATTTTCAGCATGCATGAACATATTGGGTTAATTCACTCATGAATCACATCCAACATTTCATTGCATTTGTTGGCTGGTTACCATAGATATTGGCAGAGAGTAAGGCACGATAGCAAGAGTGATAGATGACATGGGTGTCTGGGCAGCCCCACTGATCAGCAAACTTGTGCCCTACTCCTGCCTGATCTTGGAGATACTGTTTTTACCTAATAATGTCCAAGCTCATGAATTTCTGTGTCAAAGAGAAGTCAGCTCATGATGAGTGGTTATGGCCATGTAGTCACACAACGTCATGACTTAGCTCAAGAAATATAGCACATCTACAATACATTCTAGTTCTTTTACTGATATTGAACATAAAACTCACATGGTATTTTTTCCTATCACAGATAAATGTAGTATCACTCAAAGCAGGTAGCCCTTCTGTGTCACTTGGTAAATAAGTTGAAGTGATTGCATTCAGTGTTACATATAATGCCTCTAGAACCCAAAGAGGGCTATCAGGCTGTGCTTCTTTTTTAGCGGTGGGAGATGCAAGAAACAATAATTTATAGTTTATTTTGGAGCAGATATTCTGTTATACTCAGAACATTGGACTCCTAGAAACTCCAATTTTGTAGGGTTTACCTCCCAACCTGGAGTACATTTGTCTAACCAAGGCTTCCAATCTAATTTCTACTTATTGATTATCTGCTGTGATTAACGCAATGTTATGAATATAGTGGAACAACACGATGTTATGCAGAATCTCTCGGTAGTGGAGATCACGTGAGACTTTACTGTACCAGACGACAAGAGAATAAGCATAGCCCTGGAGGATAAATATAAATGTATACTGTGATTTATCCTGAATAAATGCAATGTATTTCTGGTACTCATCCTTGGTGGGGACGGAGAAGAGTACATTTGCCAGATCAATAACCTCATACTATGTATCTGAGGCTTTTTCAATCTGTTTTAGGAAAGATACCTCATTTGCATAGTATCTGCAATTGGATCTGTTGCATATTGGAGTGTGCAATAATTTACTGCCATCTTCCTATGTCCATCTGGCTTTGTGGTAGGGTTACTAAATATGGATATAGCTGGGATCATCTCCCTTCATCCATTAGGATTTTAAATATGCCACTAATTTCTGCTCCTTGCCTCGGGTTCAGGGCCAAGACTAGAATGCATGAGCTTGAAAGTGAATGCTTTCTTAAATGTTGTGTCCTATGTACTTCTCTGGCTTCATCATAGTCCTGGTTTTATTTAGGATGCAATATTGTTTTTAATTTAACATTTTGGTGTACTTCGCTTCCCCCACTGGGACAGCCTTTGCCACCTATGCCAGCTAATCAGTGGAAGGTCCTGCCAACAACCACGTGTGTACCTGCCAACTCTAAGTTTGAGGACCAAGGGAAAGATCACAGGGTGTGTTTATGGACCTGATGTAAGCTGGACCTGAGCCAGAACTTTACTTATGACCCAGCCCACATACCACACTCTAATACACTCTAATATAATGACGTTTCTGATGTCTGGGTTTTAATGTCAAATTGCGTTCTCTGTTTAACACTTCTCAAAATTTTCTTGATATTCTCCTTTCCCAAGTGAAAAATAGTCAGTTTGTGATCTTAGGTCTCTTCAGAACCAAGGGACTACATTACTTTATTTACTTTTTGTAATATTACATGGTCTTTCCAGCAGGACACAATCTCTTCACCAATCGATGTATAATGCTCCTGAAAATTGGCTCCATTCCCTAAACCCAGCAAAGGACTGTGATTTTATTACTAAGGTGATATTCCTTAGTCTCTTGTTTATTTTTCATTTCTTTTGATTGTGTAGGTTGAACAGTGCCCTTATTTCTGGCCCATCCTTTTGCTCCTGAAAAATACTATGTTCTATTAACTCTCTGCACAGTTCTCTATGAGTTAGCCTGCTCTGGCTGTCATTCCGATGTTCACCATGATCTTTGTGTCCACCTCACTGATGTTTTAGCACTGCAACCTGGCTCCTGTAATTTTGGTGTCCTATCATTTCATTGCTATTAGGCAGCTCGGTTCCGTAACAGCACCTCCTTTCATTGGCCCTGACCTAAAGACGACAGTCATTATTAGTTTCTCAGTGATTCTGGGCTTCTCTCTCTAGTACATTCCTATTTCTTTGCAACAGCGTGCTGTGGCCATTTCACAGAACAAATCCAAGTGGCCAATACATTCTCATATTTCCACTTCTCTGAGCCTTTTAATCCTTTCTTCCAACACCTACTTCAGCAGGTCTGGCACTTTCATCTCAATTATTGGCCATCTCCCTGTCAAAGCTTTCAAGAACTATTCTACCTGCACAGTAGCACCAAGAGTCTTTGCTGGGTGTTAAATCCTGTATTTTGGGACACTGCTCATATATCAGTAACCTATTCTTGTCTACCTTTGCGTTCTTCTCCCTAGGTGAGAAATCTTCAGGATCCAGTCTCACATACTCTTCTGTCTACTGCCAGTATTATCTGGCTTGGTTTAGTAGCTCCTGCGGCTCTGTGGAGCTCATGAAGGCTTTCCTGACTAGTTTATGTTGTGACTTAATCCTACATGTTATCTTGTGGCCAGTAGGGATGGTGAGAATAGATTCTTAAAGGAGATTTACATGGTCTTGCAAGTCAGAGGCCTCTTATTTTTCTTCAAACAATGGGAATGCTAGTTTCTGACAGGTTCCACTTCTGCAGGCCCTGTTTAGGGATTTCTAGGGATTCAAAATTTAAGAATTTATCCAGATAACACTATCCCAATTCTCAGGGTCTTACCACTCCTTAATTTGGGAGTTCAATCTACCCAAAAAATCTGATCTTTATTCTTGGGGTCTTGCTACTCCTTTGTAGTCAGAGCTCTGCCTGACAGAGCAGACTTAATATTTTTGAGAATCCAGCCTTCTCTGGACTTCTGTTTTCCATACAAATGTGTATTGCACTTGATCCTCGGAGATTTTTCCATCCTCTGATTGCAAAGCCAATCACCCTTATCTTTAAATGGGTGATTAATAGCCCCTATCATTTCATTCATTGTCTTTCTTCAATACATTGATGAACTCTGCACATAGCCATCTGATTTCTATTGTCCTATAATGACTACTTTCATGCACCCCTCAAATACCAGGGATACTGAACCTGTTGGTGCTCTTCCTTTCACAATTGTCCCATCCCATTTCACTGCTGGTCAAAATTAAACACATATACTGCAAAGGGGCTAGCAGTGGTCCCTTTCATCAACGATGGAGTTCTTACTACCAGCCTCTGGATGATCATGCTCCAAAATACCATTTTAGAATGTTCACTTTGACCAAGTGTCAAGTCAGGTTTCCTGGAAAATAGACTCTGAGATATAGATGGGCATACTGGTGTTTTATTTGGAAGTAAGGGATGTAGGAACAGAAACAGCTGAAAAGCTGAACTGTAATCCAGTCACAATAAAGGCCTCAGCTAATCAAATAGAGTGCTAT
Source organism: Alouatta palliata (assembly GCA_004027835.1). NCBI lineage: Eukaryota > Metazoa > Chordata > Mammalia > Primates > Atelidae > Alouatta > Alouatta palliata. Next base: position 37,144 of record PVKV010010288.1, on the reverse strand, counting down.
AAATTTGAGATGCCCCTTCAAAGATATCCCTAATTAAGGCAAGAGCCGTACCTTTGTATCTCTACATTGACTTGTCCTTAGAGGTGAGAGGGAGGTGCCATGGAGAGAAGATGGGCAAAGCAGCTCTCTTTGGGCAAGGATAGTTTCTTGGGAGAAAATCAGCTGATATCCACCAGCAGCAATATTCCCTGCAGTTGGATTCATGAATATCTTAGTCCTAAAGGGGCGATCTCCGGGACACACCACCAATGTATGGTACTAATTACCTTACAGTTTCTCTCCCTGCTTCTCAGGAAATTTCATGTTTAGTTGAGAATAGCAAGAAGGTGTAATAGAGAAAAAGAGGCAAAATGTGGTTAATATTAAAATAGCTAAAATAGCTTAACTAGTTTTCAGAATAGTGATTGCTTGTTCTGCATTTCTTAATGCTAAAGGGAAAGATAGAGTGTGGTACAGTGCACCGAGTTTCTGAATTCTAGAAACCTAGGTTTAATCTCATGCTAGCTACTTTGGGCAAGTAACTTTGTATCTATGTCTCACTTTTGTCTTCTATGTAAAATTGTATTGGTACCTCTCTTGAAGAATTGGGAAATTTACCTGGATCTTAAAACCTCCATTTCAAAGTTTCCTGCTGTGCTGGTAGGAGAAACTTAACAAATTGGATTTCTTTCCTGCTTCTACCACCGTGCAGCTAATCAACCAGCAATAGGGATGGGTTTGGATAGAGCCATCTACTCCCTCTAAACAAAATACTCAGAGAGATCTGTAGATGGCTGGCCTCGACTATGTGGTGTGTGCATCTTCTGACTGTAAAACATAGGTTTTTGTCTATATGAAGCCACTTGCCTGGGAAGCCTCACCCCACAATTTCAGATTAATTACTTGTATGTTCAGTGAATCATCTGTGCCCACCCAAAAGTAGGGGATACTCTGGATGCAGAAAAAAAAATTGACGTGTGTGCATTTTTTCACATGTTAAATACTGTCAGGAAAAGTCCTCACAACTTTAATAATCAGGAAAAATGCAGATACGTATTACAATTTTAGAACCACCAATGACTGGAGTTAATCATAGGGATCAGTGTATGCTAAAGAGGTTTGACCTAATGTTGGATCTCCACCAGATGTTCAGGGAAAGACAACTGTTTTCTGAACAGATCACACCTGTTTTATTAGCAACAATATGAGCCTTTAGGTGATCACATAGAAATTAAACAGTTAAGGACAAGTGACCTAAGAGGACTTAACAATTTAATCCTTACTAAAAAGCAAAGAGAATGCAATCTAAAAACATGATTGCAAACAGAATTGTGGGTTAATGACCTTGTACTTTTTAATTTAGTGGAGCACACATAGTCCGGGGCTGGAAGTAATGAATTATAGGAAATAAATACATATACTGGAATTTTATGAATAAATTATTGTAGCACTAATCACAATTAAATTGCCTTATTTTTATATGATTTAGTAATTAAGCCACAAGTGGCTTGCTGCCTGGTTTTTTCCTAAACAGTCACCAAATAAAAGTATTTGACTCAGCTAAAATATTTGTGAATACATTTTCAAACTTTTTATTTTCAGTAAGTGGACATTGATAGGAATATTAACAATATGTAAAATAATTACTTTGTTCTTTTTGTTTTTCCCTTTTAGGATATGTATCTGTATAGGAAAAGCATCACAATAATAAGCTGGGTAAGTCTCGGCTCTCTTGCATTCAAGAAACACTGTCATTGCTGACTTAGTTCTCTCCCCAAGAGGAAAATTGTTTCCAAATCATTCAATTTCACCTGCCATCTATTCCGCAATACTAAATTAGGGCAGCTCTGGTCAGAAATGAAATAACAACTGTCCCCTTGATCTAGATATGTGTAAACCTCTCTTGGTTTCATCCAGGTCAATTGCCTTCCTTCTGTGTACTCACAGGAAGCTGTGAGCTAGATCACAGCTAGATCGAGGGGACAGTTGTTATTTCATCTGTATAGCACTGTTCTTATCACATTCCAGTCACCTACACATGATTCTGCTGCTGGTCCAGATCACATTGATCTTATATCCCCAGATGCTATAATACATTAGGTGCTCAATAAATATTAATCCATTGAAGGAAAGGAAGAAGAAAGAAAAGAAGGAAGGAAGGAAGGAAAGATTAAATGGGATTTAATGTACAATTAAGTAAAATCACTGCATATCTATTTGTATTGTTATTCATTAAAAAATTCTTAGCCTTTGCCTTGAGCAGATATCTATAAGAATTAGAAAAGAGAAAGAAACCTATACACAATTACAGTAAGAAGGAGCAGGGAAACAGATTACATTAAAAAATTGTCTGTTCTCATAAAACTTAGAGCTTGGTAAAATTTACATACACAAAACAAGCAAATGAACAGACAATAACAAATACAGAACAGTACAATAACAAAATTACTTGTCAGGCACTGCAGTGGTAATCATATTAATTTTTTTCTCTCTGTAAGCCTATGCAATAGATGTTGTTGTCTTTACCATTTTAGAGATAATGAAACAGGTAAAAAAAACTTAAGAAACTTCTTTAAGACCTCTCACAACGTAAGAGATGGAGCCCATTTTTTAACCAAGACAATCTGGTTTCGGAACCCATGCATCAACTGCTACATAATATAATTGTCAAAATCATAAATATTATATGTTCAAAGAAGGAAGAGGTCATTGAATATTAATAACTGTGGTGACCAGAGAAAGTTTCACAAAAATGTCAAGAAATGTAAAGGGTCTGAAGTTTTACCCTACTGGCAACCTATCAAGTAACTAGTCAGAGTTTAGTATAGGATACTAGGAGAAGATAGGAAACTTCTAGGTCAAAGATGATGGGCAGTTTATTCCTCGTAGCAATTGCAGATGCCAGAACACTAGCATTTACACTGGTTACTCAATCCCCGACATTCTCAGGGCTATACTACAGCAGAAGATCCCTAAAGTTAAATAATGCAATTTTTAAACAGAGCACTGTAGGAAAATTGACCCTCTTGTGTCAGAGAGAGATAGTATTCTCATAGTGCAAGGGCGTAGGTAAACCGCTGTTTGCTATGTCTTTCAAAACCGTTCATTATACAAACATCCCTGAAATTTGAAAATATTGATATAATTTGATGTAATTCCAAAGATTCTTTACAGATAAACATACTGAAATTTGACAAAAACCATCATCAAAGAGCAATTTAAGGAAGTTGCTGTAAACATTGTATAAAATATTTATAAAAAATAATTATGCAATTACTAGTCATTTTAATCCAGTAATTCTAGTATGGGAATAACTACTAAGGAATTGATTCTGAACTTCAGAAAGCCTTTGTACATAAAGGCATTCAGTGAAGTCTGTAGTAAAACTGAAAGTGATAAAGTATTTATTTGTAAATCCATTGGACTATCATTATTGTATTTTACCTGTCTAAATAACATTTTGAAATGTTTATAAGTTTTATTTAAGTATAAAATTTTATTTCTCCCACTTGTTCTTAAATATGTCAACATATAAGAAATATAGTATTTTATTTTTTCTTCTTACATTCATATCGTATTTTCTTAATTTTCTGCAGTGGTATATATTAGCTGCATGATTAAAAATAGTAACAAGAGATTCCAAAGACTTTCACTTTAAATACACGTTTAGCACACACTTCTTGGCATTGTGCCAGATATTTCAAGGGATTAAAGGGAAAACATGACATACCACTTGAGGTTAAGGAATTCACAATTTAATAATTACAAACAGAAAGATAAACCACTACTAAGAGCAGAATGATACAAATTTGCAAATAAGTTGCAAGTAGCATGATTTGACAGACAACTGTAAGGAGCTGATTGTTCAAGGGAAAAGCAGATGCTTCATGCAGGAGATATTTATTTGTCCTGGGTTTTAAAGAGGTTCTTCTGCCTGCAATGTCCTGGGGTAGGGTCATCTGGGAGCTCTGAGGGTCTCCAACCTTGATATAATAAACGAAGGGAGTTCTGGTTCAAAGTAAGTTTTAATGAAATAAAAAATTATCTTCCTGCTTGGAGAACAAATGTACTTATCTATGCTAGGATACAGAAAAAGAGAGAGGAATTGCAAGGAGACTATGCCCAGGGAAGGGAGAGTTGGCAGAGGAAAAATTGGTTATGATTTATAGACAAAGATGGCAGTTTACATTCTCTCCCCAGGGGAAAAATCAGTATCAGTATCAGTATCAAATAGAGTAGCTGCTTCTTTAACCAGAGTGAATGAATAGAATTAGATACATCAAAGAAAACTTGCCATTTGTGGGGGTGGGAGTAATTTTCCATAATGAGTGAATTTGGAGGAGAATAGAGGAGGGGCAGATAAAATGTTTTAGAGATTTTGAGATGTCCAGCAAACAATGGCCTGCTATCCTCCTGAATTCTGAATGAACTGAGGATAGACTCATACATTGGTTTTCTTGGCACTTAGAGCATAACATTTGGTTTTTCCCCAGGTCTGCCAAATAGTCTTTCTAACAAGAGTGGAGAAGGAGTTAGATGCAGTGTGCCCCTGTCTTTTCTTGCTTAGCGATACACTAAATTTGGGAATGGCAGGAAGATGTGGGATCTAATTTGGAGTCACAGGCCTTGATATTTGCCCATTTTCCGCTTTGCAGAAGTTTTATAAGGAATATTTTCTTCGTGTTCTGGTGTTTAAATTGTCTGTCTGATTGCTTTAAGCAATTGTGACTCCATGGACCAAGAACAGAAATACTTGAGCATTCATCTCGTTTTATCATAGTAAAATCCCCATTCAGAGGAAATTAGTTTGTCTCCAGGTGAAAGTTAAAATCAATAGCCATTCTGTGCACCACCATTTTAGTGAACAAGATATTTTATTAAATTAGGGTAGTGGATGATGGAGATGTCCTTGGATCTTATCAATAATGAATAGGCTGTTGTTTAAAGAAAACAATATGGGCCCTCTCTTGCCAGGTCTCAGGCTATGTCTCTGTAGGGACAGACTTTCTGAGTAATCTGATGATCAGATTTGGCCTTGTCGTTCCAGGCGCCAATCTAATGAAATTACAATCTTCTGTGCTCAGCCTGACTCACTGAGGAGGACAGCTCCCTTCAAAGAAGGCCTTCAGGTGACCTGCAGGAAGTGCTTGGGAAAAATGGAACTAAAGAAGACAAGGCTTATATGGAGCTAAGTAAAATATGAGAGTAACCTACGAGTTCTGGATAGATAAAGTTTAACTGCTATATGTAAACGTTATTATTACTAATTACAAATATTAATAGCAGTGATTTCAATGTTTTCATTGTATTAACCATGATTTAATGCATATTCCCTGAATGCCAGACACAGTGCACAGTGACATATTTCATTTATCCTGCAGCAACCTCATGAGAAAGAATGTTACCATCATCATTTGCTTGGATGAGAAAAATTGAAGCTTAGGAAATTAGTAACTGTGCAAGGCAATATGATTAGTAATTGCTGGAACCAGCATTGAAGTCCAGGTTTGTTTTATGCTGAAACTTATAATCCTAATATTATACAAAAGCCTGTTTGTTCCTTCATTTACCATCCCATATTAATGAGGCATACTGGAACCTGAGCCAGGTAAACACATTTCTTTGCTAAAGGAGTACCCTATCCTATGACAGAAAAGAAAAAATCAGCAGCTGGTTATTAGTAAGATTTGGGAGAAAATCAAAATTTCACTGGTCTAAAAATATGTTTTCTATTCTACCTATTTTCTATAGGCCTGAGATCCTTCTGAGTTACCACAAAAAGACTGTGTTCAATTTTCACCTTGTAATGTTTAAGAGGATGCAGGGGCAGTGACTGAAGAAGAGAAACAACTCAGTTCACCAGCAACAGAGCTAAACTGCTTCTTAGGACTATTTCCTGACATCACATAGTACCTGACAAATTTGAAATAAGGCAAAACATTAAGGAGAAAGGGAAAGTGAAAAAAAAATTCTCTGTTAAATAAAATGTAAATGTGAAAAGGGTAAGTTTGTTGCTTCTTTAATTTCCCAGAAAGCCAAGACATTGCTCAGTTGATTAAGGGGAAATCTCCTCTCCTGTTACTCTTAAAGTTGGGACTTACTATTTATATAATATCCAAATTTCGATCTAATAAAAGCAATAAAAACAGTAATGTCTGTTGAGCATTTTGATATATATTATCCTGTTTTGCTCTTACAAAAACATATGAGAGGGTATGTTCATCTCCATTCTCTGGATGAGGACATTAAGGCTAAAACAGCAAATGTTTCACCTGATGTCATACAATTCAAAATCAGCAGAGCCAGTTCCAGACTAGATGTTCAGTTACAAATATTCTTTATGTTGTATGTTCTTTACGGAAACTGAGAAAGGTAGAAAGAAGTCAATCATGTAGGTAAGATGAAAAAAGATATGAACTTTGATTCTTTTTCGTTGGGACATTTTTCCTGTTTATATCCAGCTCTTGTGATTTGAAATAAAAAAGATTATGTGTACTTAATTGTGGCCATTTCAAAACATGGACACCCATTCCTCAATATTCCTTTTATTAAGGGGTGAGATCTGTACTGTGAACTACGGATGTATTTATATTAGCTTTTACCAATTGGGTATGTCAGGGGGCATTGTGTGACTTTCATGTGTAGACCACATAAAACGTACAATGACTTCCTTGTTCACTGACAGAGTCACGCTTAGGGCCATGAGCCACCACACAAAGTCTGTCTACTCTGATGCTTCTATATTGGAAAGGTCATATGTAGGGTCTCCTGACCACAGTTGCACTGAACCCAGTCTTCCAGCCATCCTCAGCAAGGTGTCAGGCCTATGAATAAAACCATTACGGACTCTCGAGATCACTCTGTCTGCCAGCTGTATACCAGAAGTGACTGTTATCAATGCCACATGGAACAGAAGAATCTTTCAGCCAATGCTCGTCTAAATTCTTTTTTTTCTTCTTTTTTTGGAGACATAATCTCGCTCTGTTGTACAGGATGGAGTGCAGTGGCACGATCTCAGCTCACTGCAACCTCCACCTCCCGGGTTTAAGCAATTCTCCTGCCTCAGCCTCCTGAGTAGCTGAGACTACAGACACACACCACCATGCCTGGCTAATTTTTTTGTCTTTTAGTAGAAACAGGACGAGGTTTCACCATGTTGCCAAGGCTGGTCTTGAACTCCTGAGCTCAGGCAATCCACCCATCTTGGCCTCCCAAAGTGCTAGAATTACAGGCGTGAGCCACTGAGCCCAGCTGCCTGTCTAAATTCTTGATCCACTAAGGTGTGAGGTCTAATAAAGTGGTTGTCATTTTACACTACTAAACTTTCAAGTAGCAGTGATAGGTAACTGGAACAGTGTATGCCTGTGTGTTTGTGCTGGAATAGAGGAATACAGGCAATTCTAATGACCTTGCCCCAGACATAATTAGCTAACAGGGTGCCAAGAGCAGACTGTCATCTTGATTTTAGAATGTGGCTCAGAGTCATCCTCGGTTTCTTTTTCTCATCCATCTTGGCTACCTGAGAACATAGTGGCCTGAGTGGTTTACAGATCACCTCATTGGAAGGCTTGGGTCTTATAGAGATAAAGAAGTATGTGTTACTTATTATTAGAATTTTAAAAGTTTTTATTTTTATTTCTTTTTCAATTACCCAGCAGTCAGAAAAAGCATGTTATTAAATTCTGCCTTCAATTGAGATGGCCTAACAGGACAGATTTTTATTTTATTTTTTTTCAGTGAAAATGACAGATGCCATGATTTTCACTACATAGTGTTCCATTTAAAAAGGAGAGGAATTTAGAGATTTTTGGCAGGGCCAAATAATAATTACTATTATTATTATTGATAATGCCAAATTATCATCATCAGCAGCAGCATCAAATGTCCCAAATAAATTAATCATCAGAAGAAAACAATAAGCATATAATCACATTTCCTGCTTGTAACAGTGATAATTGCTCCGGAATAAAACCTAGGCTTTGATGATGGCCAATCATTGCTAGTTAGCCTAAATTTCAGAGAAACAACTCTAAATCTCCTTATACTAGGCAAACCAGCTTGAAGCTGAGTAGAACACACACACACACACACACACACACACACACATACACACACACACACACACACACACACTCCATAGTGGCAGCTTTTCTTTGGTGGTGATGAAAGCTGACATATGGCATAGGTCCCATGAGACAAATATTTGAAAACTCGATCTGTGCCTTTAAATTGCCTCTGCACACAAGAAACTTAAACCTAAGTAGAGAGACCACTCTTAGACAAATGTCTTAGTCTGGCTCGTACTCGTATCACAGAATATCTGCGACTGGATAATTTATAAAGAACAGAGGTTTGCTTGGCCTCTGATTCTAGTAGCTGGAAGGTTTAAGATTGTACAGCCTATTTAGTGAGGGCCTCTGGCTGCTTCGGTTCATGGCAGAAAGTGAAAGTGGAATTGCTGTGTGCAAAGAGATCACATGGCAGGAGACGAACCAAGAGAGGACATACCAAGAATGCCAGATTCTTTTTGCTTTTGTTTTTTTTTTTGTTTTTTTTTTTTGAGATGGAGTTTCACTCTTGTCACCCAGGTTGGAGAGCAATGGCACAATCTTGGCTCACTGAAACGTCTGCCTCCCGGATTCAAGCAATTGTCCTGCCTCAGCCTCCCAAGTAACTGGGATTACAGGCACCATCACCATATCTGGCTAATTTTTGTACTTTTTGTAGAGACAGGGCTTCATCATGTTGGCCAGGCTGGTCTCGAACTCCTGACCTCTGTCCTCCTGCCTCTGCCTCCCCTCAAAGTGCTGGGAGTACAAGCGTGAACCACCACACCTGGCCTCAGATTCTTTTTTAACAACTCATTCTCTTGCGAATGAATCCATTCCTCTAGAGGAAGAACTTACCCCTTGGGAGAAAGGGCTTCATCTATTCATAGAAAATGCACTCTCATGACCCAAATACTTCTTGCTAGGCCCCCCACCTCTCAACTCTACTACATTGGGGGTCAAATTTCAACATGAGTTTTGCTGGGGACACACCACATCCAAACATGTGACAAGTGGGGAATCAGACTCATGATTTCTTATATACTGGAAATGCAATCAGTTTTAGGTACTTTTGTCTTAGTCTCCAGCACAGCCCAATATAGTGTGGGTCATAAGAAAATAGGTTTCATATTCTGGCTTTATTGGCCCCCTCATTTCTGAGTTATCTTAGATATATTTTCTCTCTCTAAAACTTCATATTACTCTCTGTAAAATGAGGACAATGATATGAGCTACCATATGGCATGTTTTTGAAAAGTAAATGGGTTTAATGCAGGAGAAGAACTAACCGTAGTGCCTGACTTAAGTAAATGTTTCATATATGTTAGGCAAACAAAGATGAAATGGCAAGGCTGGATAAGATCAGGTGGAGCACAAGAATTCCTGTGAGAAGCTACAGTTTCGGGTTATGCCAGGCCAGAGCAAAAGAGGCCGTCTGGAATTTGATTGCTAATCTACACGGGCTACTCAAGAGGAGGAAACAAGCTAGAGACATCTGCAGCAGAGGGGACCAGATGACAAGGAAGGTTTTAAGCAGATGGTGGGATGTAGAGCCTGGAATCATTTCAGATATGACATGTAATTGGCTGAGGGCACTTCAGGTCCTCTGGCAATTGATCCTAGTAAGGCTAGAGTTTTTTTAGGGGTAGCAGTGAAGGGCATCAAAAAATAAAGACAGCCAGATTTATTTTTCAAAAATTTTATAGAAATCTCTATCTTTATCCTATGACTCATTTCTTCTTTTGTTTTTATTTTATCTTGTTTATTTTTAGAGACAGGGTCTTGCTCTGTCACCTGGGCTAGAGTGCAGTGGTGCAATCAGAACTTACTGAAGCCTCAAACTCTTGGGCTCAAGTGATCCTCCTGCCTAAGCCTCTTGAGTAGCTGGGACTATCGGCACCCACTACCATGCTTAGCTAATGTTTTTGGTTTTTTCAGAGATGGGATCTTGCTTTCCTACCCAGACTGGTCTTAAACTCCTGGTTTCAAGCATTCTTCTCGCCTTGGCCTCCCAAGGTGTTTGGATTATAGGCATGACCATTTATTCTTTTCTCTTCAGGCTTCATCCTTGAAATAGGGCTTTGGCTATTACAGCCTTTGTGATGGATTGGATATATTAAGAGATGCTTTCTTAGTGTAATATGAACCAGAGAGTCTGGAAGGTGCATTAACTTTATTTTAGGAAACTACCAAGCTATGCCCATTAATGTCAGCTCCCCATTCTCATAACCTCAGAGTGCATGTCCACAAGCCCCAATCCCACCTCCTCTTCCACCAAACCTATGAAGAAATTGGGTCCAGCTAAATATTACTGAAGAAGGCACCTGAGTGGAATGTCTTGCTTGGAAAGATGACTAAGTCGATGGGACCCCTGAAGTTGAGAATTTGAAGGAGGCTTGGCAGGAAAATCTTAAGTGGATGTGAGAGGACCTCTAATGTCAAGATTGAGGCTCACTGTATTAGACCATATGCACACAGAGTTACAAAGAATTAGGGTCCCAGAGGAAGCATGTGAGGACAATGGAATGAAGCAGACGAGCAGAGAGATCCAGAGAAGCCATGCACAAAACAGATGAAGCTTAGAGGAGTTCATGTCTTGCACTTCTTGAGGCGTGGCATTCAAACTTCCTTGTGTTCTTGCCAACCACCCTCTTCAGTTAAGCTAGTTTTTCTTCCTGGCCACAAAATAAGTTCTAATGACAAAAAGAAGCCCCATTTTCCGGTTGAACACATAGTATGAGGTGCAAACATACCTTTTTTTTTCCAAGAAGGATCAGTGCACAGTGGTTGATGCTCTGAGAATGATGTAGGGAAATCATACGCAATGACATTCTACAGCAGGCTAGGCAGCCATAAAGAAGCCACCTTGTTTCCATTTCATCTAAAAGATGACACAGCACCTCTTCTTAGGAAACCATTCCTGAGGTATAGTGGAGGCCTTCTGACTCAGTAGAAACAAGCACAGTAGAAGTGAGTTTGGTAGGTTAGGAAATGCAACACCCCCAAGCATTGGCCAGGTGGTGCTGGGTTCCACTTCTCTCAGCAGCAGCAGTTCTATAGGGTATCTATAGGGTGCATAGATCAATCAACACCTTGTGTGGGTTTTGTACATATTAAATATAATATAGTCTGCAGAGCTTTTAGTCTGTTCTTGGCAGCCAGGAGCTGACCTGCTGTTTCCTCATAGGGTGGTTTTGTGTAAACCAGAAAAAAAAGATCTCTTCCTTGGAGTGACTAAATTGACAACTGGAACATGGGCCGAATCCCAGTCTTTCTATTTTCTCTCTGCTGGGTGATCTTGTTTGAGGCACACCCAGCAGAACACATGGAGGCACTGGAAAGTTGACACTTACTAACCCACCATGATTATGACGTTGCAGATCACGTATATCCACATTCATTTCCTTTGGCAAAACAGCAAGGATACATATGTGAAACTTGCAACAAATATTATTTTCCACTGTACAGATTGTTTCGCAAAGAAGAAATGGTAAGGATGAAAGCAAAAGAGTCATCAAGTTTTTCAGTTGGATGTAAAAATCAATGCAATTCACAGTGTTTTCAATATCACCAATTACATCTTTGGTCATAATCGAAAGTAGTTTTCACTTACCTATTACACATTATTATTTTAACCTGATGCTTAGCTACTTGTCATCCTTAGGACTGAAATAGAAGCAGATTAAAATCACAGTAAAATACACCCTGTGTTCCTGAAGTTTGACTACCAGCTGGGCCATAGTTGATCAATCCATAATGCACAGTACATAATTCAAATTAACATTGAAAGAAACAAATGACTTGCCTAATTTCATGTACATGGAAAGTTAAGGTTTCTGATATATTTATGATATTCAACATGCTGATACTTTTCATTCACTGACCTTTTTTTTTTACTCACTTTCCACTGAGGACAGGAAGATCAGTTAATCTTCAAGCACTTTGGATGATATTTCCCTGGGTCTCCATTGACCTTAAATCTATCAGAGAGGAATTTGTTGAATCTAACTTGATGCTCCAAATGGTAGCAGTCTGAGGCCCTACGCTGAAGCAGCTCTGAAAGCAACACAAACCTATCCCAGTGGCATTTGCAGTTCTGACGACAATGTACATTAGAAATTGAATGAAGACATTGTTTGAGATTTCCCTGTTATAGGTTGACAGGCATTTGACATACAACTCTGGATCACCGAGGACATTGGTTAACCACACAGTGTCCTCTTCTGACTTTTCGGGGGGTGGGGTTGATGGGAACATGAACTCAGAATTGCGTGATTCTCTCACCTCCAGAATAAGGTGGTGACAGTAATAGAGTAAGAGAAGCCCTCAAGTAAATGCTGAGAATTTAGAAATATCCTTTGGAAGAAAGGCAGGGACAACATATTTGTTCACAGAGTTGGTGAATGCCAGCTCTGTGTGTTGACACATGCTAGAGTGGAGAGGTTGAGGAAGGCTTCAATCCAACACCTGTCCTTGAATGATAGAGGCTATAAGAAAGCCAAGAATGGCAACATTTCTGCAAACTGAGTTCTCCAGGGTTTGTTTCCATCTGTCTGCCTCAGAGAGTAGTGTGTCAGTACTCAACTCTGAACAAGAAAAAGACTGAAGGTTTTCCGTGGGGTAAGTCTGAAAGTGCTCAGCACACAGATACTCAGAAAAGAGGTCTTCCCTCCTTCACAAAGGACACCCTGATCCTCTCCTACTAGCATTGAAGAAGGGAAGAGTTAACTCTGCCCAAAGAGAAGCTGCAAGTATAGATTCCCTGAGTCTGTGGTAGAAACCTGCACCCTCGGAAGCAGCTAGTGTTCAGGAATCCCCTGCACCCTCTGTCACTCACAGAAGCCAGATTAATACCCATATCAACTGGAGGGAAATGTCATCCTGGGAATGAGGACGATCCTAGCTAATTCTCTATCAGAGCCACACCTTTACCTGCAAGCAGCTGGGTGTTCCCTTGGGCTGACCATCACATGTGCCCTTCACCCAGGTAGACTCAGTACTAAGTGTAGTATTTAGGATGAAAAAGCAAACAGACCAGCGTTGGAGATATTGTGGAAAGAGCTGAAACCTAGTAATCCTACTTAAAGAAGAAGATACTGCTTTTACTTAAAACTCTACCAATAGAGAAGCATTTCTTTAAGTTAAACACACCCTCACCCACTGCACTTACATGCACAGTCATATTGATGTCAATTTCCCTGATAAATGTACTCATTAAACTGCCAGCATCAAATGTAAGTCTGTACCAGAGATCACCTTCCTAGGTAGTTTTTCTGGGGAAACTACAACAGCCAGTCATAAGAAGGTAGAAGAAGGGGCAAACATGTAAGAAGTTCTAATGACACAAATCTCAGTGAAATTTGTATTATTTAGAGAAAAACAGGAGTCCACTTGGTAGATATCATTTTGCTATCACAAACATGTCATTAACCAACGATAACTTTAAAGACCATTTAAATCCTGTTAAGATAGGGAGTAGAAAGCCTTAACTTATAAAATCAAGAAAACTAAGACTTCTGTCCTGAACAGGAGAATCACAATGCTGAGAAAGTGGCAATCGTCCTTATAAAGAAAAAAAAAAATGAGATAGAAAAATAAATGGGAAAGTAGAGAGGAATCTAATGCCAGGGGCAATTCTTTGGCTTCTAACGCTGAGCATGAGAACAATCTAAGTGCACAAAGCAGACCATAGATAATGCTGAACTATTATTGCCTGTTTTTGAAAAGCAGCATGAAATTTTCCTACTCCCTGACTGTGAGATGCAAGTGATTTAAGTGAAATATGAGGGTCATGATTGATTTAGTGTCACTTTCCTGGGTCTGAATACTAGAATAGGGCTTCCTAGATAAGGGATCATGGGCAAGTCACTTGAACTAAGTTTCAGTTTCCTGCACTCCAAAATGGAAATAATATGAGTAATTAACTGAAAAAGTTTTATGAGGAGTAAGCAAGATGGCATATGGAGAGCACTTACAAAAGTGCTTGGGAAATATCTATTATTATTATATAATAATACATGATATTTATGATGATTAACATTGAGTGTCAACTTGATTTGATTGAAGAATGCAAAGTATTGATCCTGGGTGTGTCTGTGAGGGTGTTGCCAAACGTAATTAACATTTGAGCCAGTGGGCTGGGAGAGACAGACCCACCCTTAATCTGGGTGGGCACCATCTAATCAACTGCCAACATGGCTAGAATATATCATGTGGAAAAATGTGAAAAGACTAGACTGACATAGCCTCCCAGCCTGCATCTTTATCCCATGCTGGATGCCTCTTGCCCTCAAACATCAGACTCCAAGTTCTTCAGTTTTGGGACTTGTACTGGCTCTCCTTGCTCCTCAGCTTGCAGACAGCCTACTGGGGGACCTGGTGACCATGTGAGTTAATATTTAATAAAATCATATATATATATATATATCCTATTAGTTCTGTCCCTCTAGATAACCATAATACAGATTTTGGTACCAGGAGTGGTTCCAGGGGAACACAACATTAAGGATGGAGTTCTTTTGTTGGTTTTGGGGTTTCTAGAGTTGTCTTTTTAATATGATTAGACCCCAAAATGCTAAGGACTCTACTTCTAATTGTATGTAGAACACTGATAGTCCTTGGTGTGAACTGTTTAGAGAGTTATGCAGAATAAATGCATTTGACATACCTGATTCACCGCTCATGAGAGGCAAAGAGTTGAATGACTGTACATAATACCATGGACGATATGCAGAGAAACAAGGGGCATAATGAAGCTGGTTGGTTGCTCCTAAGTTCGATGGACTAAGTGATGAAAGAAAATGATGAACTCAGGGATTTTAACTCCCAGCTTCAGAAGCAGATACTGAACCTCAAATCTGTTAAGATTTTCCTGAGTGAGAGTTTTATCTCCATTAGAGAAAGAGCTGAAATTGTGAGAAACAGACACAAGCTCTTATCATGTGAGTGACTGACCTGCAATGAAGATGCCTGCACAGCCTCTCCAGGTGTCTACTGTTAAAGAGAAGGCATTGATTGAAAAGGAATGGAATCCTGCAACTTGGAATGGGTACATGTGAGAGGACCCAGATGCAGCCGGGAACACTGAGTTTGTAAATTCTGATGAGACTTTTTTGCAAGAAGAAACAGCTTCCCCATCTCTGGTAGTGGCAACATGCCCTCCCCAACCCATGCTGCCAGTAGTGGCAACATCTCCTTCCCAGCCCATGCTGCCATCAGCCTTTCCATCTTTGTCTCAGGAAATAAACCCTGTGCTGCGTGAGGCAACAGTGATGACCACCCCTGAGGCGGTTACTATGCAAAATAATATTGATTGCTTCAGGAGCCACACCCAATCCCCCTGTTGGCTTTAAATCTATAACTAGACTAATGTCCAGGCAGGCCCCTTGAGGTGAGGTTGAGAATGTGACCCACGAGGAGGTGCACTACACTTAAAAAGAACTGCTTGTGTTTGCTAACTTATATAAACAGAAATCTGGAGAACAGGCATGGGAATGAACACTAAGGGTATGGGACAATTGCGGAAGAAACATAGTGTTGAATGTATTGATTTGGGTTCACTAAGTAGGGACTCTGGATTTAAAGTTGCAGCTCAGGGAGTTAAAAAGATTCTAATAGTTTATTTGCTTAGTTAGCTGAAATATGGATTAAAAGGTGGCCCACTGTGAGAAAGCTGGAAATGCCTTATCTCCCTTGGTTTAATTTAGAGGAAGGGATCCAAAGGCTTAGGAAGATTGGGATAGAGGAGTGGATTAGTCACTTTAGAGATACTCATACCAGCTGGAAGGGTCCAGACGATATAACTTTGACCAATGTCTTATGAAATAGATTTGTGAGGGCATAACCTGAAACTCGAAACAGGCCTATAATTGCTCTTCTCTGTATGTCAGGTCTAACTGTGGGAACCTCAGTCACTCAACTACAGAATTTAAATATAATGGGAATAATTGAATCCTGAAGTGGCAGGGGCCAGGTAGGGGCACTCAACCATCAAAGAAAAGGTGGGCATAGCTACATAATGGACAGCAGAGGCAAAAAGGCAATCAGAACAGTCTGATTTGTGTAGAGCTCTGGCACTGGCTAATCATGGTGTTCTTAGAAGTGAAATTGATAGGAAGCCTACTACATTCCTACTTAATTTATATACTCAGAAAGCTTCTAGGTTGAATGAACAAAAGACTAATTTGAATTATAAAAACAGAGAATCACAGTCCCTCAATCAATTTCCAGACTTGAGTCAGTTTACAGACCCAGAATCCCTTGAATGAAGGGGAGGCTGGGTCCCCTTGAGGAAGGATCCCACTACATTACCAACAATTTATGCTGTTAATCTTTCTTCCATTTTTCCCCAAGAAGACATCCAGCATTTTCCCAGTGTAACTGTGAATTGGAGAAAGGGAAATGATCAGACATTTAGGGGACCACTGGACACTGGCTCTGAACGAACATTGATTCCACGGGACCCAAAATGTCATTGTGGTCCTCCAGTTGAAGTGACTGTGGAGGTCAGGCAATTGATGGAGTTTTAGCTCAGGTCTGACTTACAGTGGGTCCAGTGGGTCCCTGGACTCATCTTGTGGCCATTTCCCCGGTGCCAGAATGCATAATTGGCATAGACATACTTAGCAGCTCCACATTGGCTCCCTGACTGGTGGGGTGAGGGCTATTATGGTGGGGAAGGCCAAATGGAAGCCATCAGAGCTGGCTCTACCTAGAAAAATAGTAAACCAAAAACAATATCACATCCCTGGAGGGATTGCAGAGGTTAGTGTCAAGAACTTGAAAGATGCAGGATGGTGATTCCCACCACATCCCCATTCAACTTTCCCATATAACCTGCTGAGGTGCTTGCTGAAGGCTAAGGGAATACAGAATGGATAGTAGAAGAAGGTCGTCATCCATACCAGCTATGACCATGAGACTAACTGCAGAAACAAGGTCTGTAATTGTCATGAGTATTTCCTCTTTTTTTTGTTAAAAACACGTTTATGCCTGTATACACTTGTACTAAGATAATATCTTCATTTTATTTTCTTTTTCCTTTATCATGTGACATAAAATTTATTAAATTAGTATCAGCATTTTAGTACTGTTAAATGCAATAGTGTTTGGGCTGGGGATACTTTATGCAATAGTGTTTATGCAATAGTGTTTGGGCTCAGGATTGGTGTGTTTCTGGTTGTATGAGGGATAGTTGTATTATGTTAGGCAGGGCATTATTATGACCTCATTATTGTATTTGTTTGAAGATCATGTATAATCTCAGGAGATGGATGTGAGTTCAAGTTGACAAGGGGTGGACAAGTGATGGCTGAGTGTCAACTTGATTTGACTGAAGGATGCAAAGTTTTGGTCCTGGGTGTGTTTGCCAGGGTATTGCCAAAGGAGATCAACATTTGAGTCAGTGGGCTGGGAAAGGCAGACCCACTCATAATCTGGATGGGCACCATCTGTATTAGTCTGTTTTCATGCTGCTGATAAAGACATATCAGAGACTGGGCAATTTACAAAGAAAGAGGTATAATTGGACTTACAGTTCCACATGGCTGGTGAGGCCTCACAATCATGGTGGAAGTCAAGGAGGAGCAAGTCACATTTTATGTGGATGACGGCAGGCAGAGAGAGAGAGCTTGTGTAGAGAAACTCCAATTTTTAAGACCATCAGATCACATGAGACTCATTCACTATGAGAACAGTGCAGGAAAGACTCATCCCCATAATGCAATCACCTCCCGCTGAGTTCCTTCCATGGCATGTGGGAATTTGGGGAGTTACAATTCAAGATGAGACTTGGGTGGGGATACAGCCAAATCATATCTTTATCTAAACAGCTGCAACGTGGCTAGAATACAATGCAGGCAGAAAAAACGTGAAAAGACTAGACTGGCCTAGTTTGCCTCCTTACATCTTTCTCCTGTACTAGATGTTTCCTGCCCTCAAATGTTGGACTCCAAGTTCTTCAGTTTTGGGACTTGGACTGGCATCCTGGCTCCTCAGCTTGCAGACAGCCTATTGTGGGACCTCGTGATCGTGTAAGTTAATACTCAATAAACTCCCCTTTATCTATATCTATATCTATATTTATATATCTGTATAAATAGATAAATATATATACCCTATTAGTTCTGTCGCTGTAGAGAACCCTAACACAATATCACATAATATTACCATACATACTCATGGCATATAATATATGATGGTAATATATCATCATCATCAACACCATCACCGTTTTACATACAGAAACTATGAAGCATAGATGGCCTCGCAATATTAAGGTGTGAAAAAGTACCACATGATACCCTGCATTTCCCTAAATTGCCATAAGCTGAGAGTTGGTCAATGGAACACGAGGACTTCAAGAAAAATCTAACACTATTTAAAGGCATTGAAAGGGCATGAAATTTTGCTGCCAGAAACAGAGAACTCTCAATTGAGAAGTTGCACTAATTAGAGACCCTTAATGAATCAGATAACACAAGGGCATCACTCAGATCTCTACCAACAGGAGATGTGTGATCTAGGGTTCCTGATCCCAAATGGCCTACCCTGGCTTTGTGGTCAGGGAGACTTGGGTTTAGAACGCTCAGCATGGGAGGCAAAGACTCTATGAATAAATGAGGTCCCAAATCACATAGGGCAGGCAGCTGCCGGCTTTCATGAGCATTAATTTTGCTTAATATTACAAATTTTAAATGCTACAAATACAAGCATGACAAATAGAAATGCACAAAGTGATCATTAGGATCTTGATGTGTGTGTGAATTTGCAGTCAGAATAGGCACACTGCAAATAAAGCACTATTAAATACTCCACCATTTGCCACTACAACAATGTGTCATATGGCTGAAGTTTTTAAGTACTTTATGTTCTCTGCTGGTATGAAGTCATTAATCCCATTTATACAATTAATAAGGAAACCATGGATCCAAATTAGGGATCAGAGAAAAAAAAACTGGAATTAAAGACAACTAATGGGTCATTTTTCTCTAAAGCTGTAATAATGCTTTGCTAAATAACACATTTTCCTTTGAACCCTATTTTAAACACTGTACAATCCACCATGAAAAAAAAACACCTAATTATCACCACTACATCAATGATTTTGAGTTGGACAGCCACATATTGCCATGACCCAGAATGAACCTGGGTCCCTTAAAAGCCTCCACTAACACTTTTATGTTTCTATCAGCCCTAACAGACTGAGTCAGCTTTTCTCCAAGTGCAAATGAAGTAGGTTAGAAGTTACAGTGTCCGCTTTGCAAGGTTGGCTATTTTAAAATTCTAATTCTAGCCCTCTTTCACCAAGGAAAATAGTATTGCCTAATTAATGATTCAGTGAGTCAGCTCTGGAGTCAGACAGACCTGGTTTGAACACCAGCTCTCTTGCAGGTTGAACAACCTTGCAGGTTACTTGATGTCTTTGAGTCTAGTATCTTTATCTTTAAAATGGGTGCAATATACTACCTATTTTTAGGGTTATTATCACACATATTTACTTTTAGTAATAAATGAGCAAATTCAGAATGAGAAGAAAAGAAAAAAAGTCAAGCTACATCTTTTCAAGGAAAGATCTAAAATAGAACGGATGGAAGAATTCTTTCCTTAGTGAGAGTCTGAGGTCTCCTTGAAGTTAAATCAAAATTCCTTATTCAAGAAAAAATGTGAATTTGAAAGAGACAGAAACTCCCACCTAGGAACCTGAGCTTCCCAAAGGACATCAGAGCAACAATTTGTATGATGTTGGTATTTTGGTGTTGCTGGTGGTAGTGTTTCACCCTCTCTCTCTGTCTCTCTCCTCCTCCTCCTCATCCACCATCTTCCTCCTCCCCCTTCTTCTTCTCTTCTTCCTTTTCTTCCTTTCTCTCTCTCTCTCGTTCTCTGTTTAAAAAAACAGGAATTTCCCAAGAGAAAGGGAAACAGGAATTTCCCAAGAGAAAGAAATGGAGAGTTGGAACCTTGGTTGTACACTCCAGCAGCAGAAAAAAAATCTTCAGCTGGGAGTATATTAGAGAAAACCTTTGGCCTTTCTGTGCAATTAAAAGGCTTAATTAGAGGGTAATGCAACCGAAGTTACTGTTATTAACCACTGTGACTACACATGTCCTCAAAACGATTAGGGAAAGTCATAAGTATTTCACTGCAACTTGGGTCTACTGGGAACACTTATCAGAGAGATAATAAATAGAGAGATTGGATAGATAGATGGGTAGACAGATAGATGAGTAGATAGATGATAGATAGACAGATAATCTCTATTTCCATATTTATCAGATAAAAATAAATTAAAGTGAAATTAAAGTAAATTTTGAACTTCAGGTAAATGCTGCTTTACCATGGGACGATGAGTTCCATAGGGGTCTCAAACTCTCCAGGGCCCGGTGTCCCCTTATGCTCACTCAGAGTGACATAATCCCAGTTCATCGTTAGTGGTATCACTGGATTGAGTAAGTTGGCCTTTAGCTAAGGGAAGGCAAGGTAGCCTTGGTGCTGATATGGAAAGGATACAAAATAAGCTTTCCTGCCTCAAGTATTCCCTCTATATTATTCCCATGAGGTTTGTAATTTCCACTTTCAGTCACTGACTATGGAAAGACTTCTCTAGGTGAAAGCAGTACTTGGATCCAAATCGGGAGACTTGTTCCCTGTCCCTGTCCAAGGCCTGCAACAATCTGAATACTGCTACTCTTCTGCCTTCTCTCAGAGGGTTGATGTGAACATCAAAAGACTAATTGGGAGAAGTTTAGTAGCTAGTGAAGTCTGATATTGGTTTAGGGTACAGTTAAAATAGTATTATCTAAGTATAATGACAACATTCCTTGCTTTTCCTGAGCCAATTCCAGTTTATCCTTTCTGCCCAAGAGTAATTAGTAAAACCCATTTAACTTTCAGAGAAGACAAATTGTGGTAATGAGGGAATATATTCTCTTCTCGGGTTCACAATGGGATGTAGTTTCAAGGGCAAGATCTTCCCAGTGCCATGCCCCCACTCTCTATCTTTGTTTAATTTTTGCACACACGGGAAGGAATCAAAGATCAATCACTCCAGCAGAAGTTTAAAGGAACTCCTTTCATAGGTCAAAGAGTTTGGAGAAGGAGGGAATTCCTCCCAGGTTAAAACTCCCTGTCCCCCATATCCAGGCAGATTTCATACTTGGGTCCCCTTCCACTACTTTCATGGAAGCTGCTTTCTCTCTCCTGGATTCCATCTTTCTGAATTCTCTCAGTGTGAGACAAGCTTTCCTTCCCTGATTTTCCCCCTCTGGGAACCCTTCTCACCCAGTGTGAGAGCAGCTTTTCTTTCTCCTCACTCAGTGTGACAGCTAGCTTTCTCTCTCTCCCCTTCTCCTTTTTTCTCTCTCTTCTCTCTGCCTAAATAAATCACTTTCTGCAACAACTTTTTGGGTCTGGAATTTACTCCAAGGCGCTCACTGTTGCTGGCAAGGTGTCCCCTTTCCCATTCTTGGGTAAGTGAAGGACGAGAACTTGAGGCACACCTAATCGGGTAGGGAATAGGGCCAGTGTCCCTTTCCCCTCTGGCAACAGTAAGTCTACCATTAAGTCATTGTTTGTATTTAGGACTTTTGCCCAAATTAAGCAGTGGGAACAAAGAGCAAAAGGATGGATACAATTGCACGTGCCGTGTCCCATTGACATTGGCTAAATTGTTTGTATTGCAGGAACCTTGGTTCTATATTTTAAAATGAGGATACTCGTGGAAACTATCTCATACTATGTATAATATTATAAATTAAATGAAATTAAATATCATTAATATTAAATGCAACTCTCTAAAAAGTGTAGCAAAGACATCATAAAACTCAATGCATATTAGTTTACAAAATAAAATTACAAAACAAGATGGTATATTTTCATAATTAGAGGATGTAATGGAAAATGCTGGATGGGGTACTTCCTGGGATAGATAGGCCAGAATGGGTAGGGTAATTGTAGGATGGCATGATGCCAGTCTTGGAGAGAAATGAAAGTCCTGGTCCTCACAGCTATTGCTCTTCAGTGGGGTTAGTGATTTTGTAGGATTTCGTTGTTCAAGGTGCCCTTCCACTTCCCAGACTTTGCACTGCCCCAGATCTAAAAGGTTGAACTGTAAGATTTATACTCCAGAAATAGCCATTTCTCAAAAAAGGCTAAAAAGCTTGGTTTCTCCAGATACTCACTGTTTAACATTGTTAGGGTCACAGCAAGGCAAGCCCATAGACCTCCCTCCCCATTCGCCCCTGCTAAGCTGACCTCACAACAAAAACAGCCTCAAGCCTTGCAAACAGGGCACCTGGGTTCCAGGATGTGGTTGCACCTGGCTCTTGAACTCAGGATGGCAACCCAAATAAGAAGAATGTTAGCATCTAAGAACCAAGATGCAGTTTTTCTTAGAATAGTACCTGGCTACCTGCAAACCCCCTATACAATTCCCATAGTCTGTAAGCCAGGCTACAACCTTCCCTGCCTGTGTTGAGGCAGCCAGCCTGGCAGGTTGAAATAAATTTGCTACACCTGACCCTGGGTCTGCCTCTCCGTCCTTTCGGTCAACCTCACAGACATCCTTCTTCAGACAAATATAATCCGAGGAATTTGCAGAAACCTTGCAGCCCTTGAACTTGATTTGCCTCAACGAATATTCAGCAAACAGTTCCTGGGGCAGAAAATCTGCTGTGTGAAATGGTATTGTTGTATATTTTGCCATGCATCGCGCCTTCTTCTATTGAGTTCTCAGCTTGAATGATTCAGACCTCAGGGCTAAAGAGGAGAGAAAAAATTTGCCTCCACCACCATCTAGTTTTTTCTATATATTCATATTTTACTGGCTTCTTCCATCCTACAGAGAGGAGGAACGATGATCTGTTTCCCAGCCATGAACATCAAAAGATGGTGAAAAAAATATTTTAATTGTAGTTAAGGATTTTTAATAATAATAAGACTCATACTCAGACACAAAAGACAAACAACATTGTCATATATGCTTGTCTTAATAGTACAAATTTAAAACTAGATGTAAAATTGCAAAGGTCCTTAAGTCAGGCAGGAGTTTTTGCACAGACCCAGCTGCCAGAGTATGAGTTTAGGGAGACAGAACACTCATGCAACCCATTAGATAAAGCAAATTTATTACTCAAAGACAGACTGCAAGGATAAACAGAAGCCTAGGACCCATGGTGAGCCACTCCTCCAAGGCTCAGGAAAGCTTCATAAGTCAATTAGAGTCTTGTCTCCATGTGCCCCATTTTACACAGAATCTGGAGGACCTTAAAAGCATTCTGCTTTAAGTTTTATACACTGAGTGGAACTTAGATCACTGAGTAAACATGATGTAGAACAACTTGTTATAGGAGGAAGGAGATCATACCCTGTATTGTTCTGGAAATTTCCTCCTTATCTCAAGTTGTTGCATTCTTGGTAGAATCTGCCCAAGGATTCCAAACAAGCAGGGAAAGAATGGGTTGGCCAAGATCATCTGGGGACCTCTCTTCTTGCAAAAATGATTGGAATGGACTCCATACTTAAAGTATATGACTACATTCTGAAGAAGATACAGTAAGATTTAGAAAAAAGGATTTAGATGTTTAAATGCATATTTTTTTGTAATTTATGCATGTTCACATTGATATTTTCTTTCTTTCCTTCTCTCTCTCTACCGCTACCTCTCCCTCTCTCTTTCTCACTCTCTCTAAACACACATACACAAACACACACACACACACACACACACACACACACACACACACACACACAAAGAACAGAGTCTGTATTCTTTGACATCTTTATCTCCATTTGCCAGTGTTTTTAAATATGTGGCTCTAGAACACTCGAGTGAAAACCATTTGGAATGCTCTTTAGCAATAAGAAAAACACTCTGAGACTGCAACACAGACCAAACTTCGGTAGGAGAAGAAAAGTGGGAATTGATATTTAAAATAATAGTTCAAGTGATTCTTACGCAGATGGTCCATGGATCAAACTTTGAAAAATAAAGTAAAACACTACTATTCTTCCTGTGACATCTTCAGGAAGCAGCAAGACTAAAAGTTGTCTAGGAAGGATGGGTTAACAGGTATAGATCAAATGTTGCTGATGTCTCTGATGTGTTGGCTTTAGAGAATTTTAGTACATTTCTTAGTGAATTGACTTTCAAAGACTAGCAACTGTAAATACTTGCTCTGATCTTTTGAGATGTAAATCTTCTCCCAGCCGTTTGTCAGTTTTACAACCCAGGAATGTCTTTCTCAAAGACAGGAGAGCCAGCTTTTTGACATTTAGTCGTCAGGAAAGACTGCCCTACTTCCTAGTCTCTGTGGTAGGGTAAGAATCTAACTTCCATATGATCCAATTAGCAAACATACATGGCCTCACTTTTACAAATCTCCCCATTAATGTCTTCCAATATGTTTCCACAATTCACCCCACTGCATTGTGGAAAAGTCCTGCCTCTTGCTTCAGGGAACCGAGTTCAATCTTTCTCTCCTGTTGTAATAGTCTGTTTCCTCATTGCCATAGTCTTGGATAAAGCCCTTGTTACCTGTTTAACTCTGCCTGGTACCATTTTTCTTTGTCATCCAACTTTAAAATGATTAAGTTATAAGCCTATGTTTCTTTTCAAGTAAACACAAGATGTAAAGTGTCACGAATCTCAAACCATGAGTCAGACTTCCAGGTTCTAGCTGTAATATTTGCCTAACAATTTCCTGGAAGGTTTTTTATTTTTTCACTATCTGAAAAATAAAAATAAATCCTGATTTAGCAAGGATTCTATCAGACTCCACTTTTCCCAACACTATTTACCCTTACAAACACCTGTTAAATATCTGGCTTCCAACACATTGCAAGCTCAATAAGGGCAGAAACAATGCCTACTTTATTCATTCCTGAGTCCCCAGGGCCCAGTATAGAACTCAGCATTTCAAAAGTGCTCATATGAGTCCATTCTCTCATTGCTAAAAAGAAACATCTGAGACTGGGTAATTTATAAAGAAAAGAGGTTGAATTGGCTCATGTATCTGCAAGCTATAATGCTGGCATTTCCTCAGCTTCTGGGGAGGCCTCAGGAGACTTGCAATCATGGAGGAAGGCAAAGAGAGAGTTGGCACAATGCTGGAGCAGGAGAAAGAGAGACAGAGACTGAGGAGGTAAAAGACACTTCTAAACAACCAGATCTAGTGACAACTCACTATTACAGTAACAGCACCAGGGGGATGGTGCTAAACCATTTTTTAGAAATCACCCCTTGATCCAATCACCTCCCATCAGGCCCTATCTTTAACATTGGGGATTATGATTCCACTTGAGATTTGGGTGGGGACACAGATTTAAATCATATCAATGCTCAATAGGTAATTCAAAGAAGTGAATAAAGTTAGATAACAAATAGTAAAAATAAAATGAGACGAATGCAAGAAAAAAACATTAAAATTTTATTGACCTTCATTCTGGGCTCTAATTAATGGAAAGTTCAAATATTCACTGAAGATAACATCAGAAAATCTGGATTTTAATTCTAGCTTTGGCATTGACTCGAGTTACTGTATTAATCTGTTTTAACACTGCTGATAAAGACATACTCGATGCTGGAAAGAAAAAGAGGTTTACTTGGACTTATAGTTCCACATGGCTGGGAAAGCCTCAGAATCATGGCAGAAGGTAAAATGCGCTTCTTATATGGTGGTGGCAAGAGAGAATGAGGAGGAAATAAAAGAGGAACTCCCTGATAAACACATCAGATCTCGTGAGACCTATTACTCGCTATTACGAGAATAGCACAGGAAAGATGTAATTACTTCCCCCTGGGTCCCTCCCACAACACATGGGAATTCTGAAAGATACGATTCAAGTTGCGATTTTGGTGGGGACATAGCCAAACCATATCAGTTATCATTTTAATTATTAAATATCCTTGATTCTCAAGTTTCTCACTATAAATACAAGAGACAGAGTAAATCATTAATGAAATCCTTTACTGAATTAACCTCATAGACCCCAGAATGATCGTTGACCCTCCTTCCAGCTGTAACCATTTCATAGATCAAAATCCTGATACACAGAACACGTTTCAGAACATGTGTGTAAATCCCGACACTTAAGACCATTATTCCCCTCCTCTGCTTTTCTATTTTTCCTTTCATTCTTTCATGTATTCTTATAGTTATTAAATGCTTGCTCTAAAGAAAATCAAATATATTTTATATATTTATTTCTTGCCCTAAAGAAAATCAAATATATATATATACACCTTGAATTAGGGACCCATATCTTGGCTGATTTCTCTATCTCTGATATGATTCAAATTCTAGTCATGCACTTGTTTCATTAAGTGATTAAAAATATCTTTTTTGACCTTGATGCATTATATAAATGGCTAACTTGCCTTGAAGCATGATCTTCTGGGAATAGAACTTTGATCTCCACAAGGTAGCCAAATATAAATTAGGGAAGCACACTCCTCATACCCTTTCCTCCCCAAATCTCTTGACTTTCAAGAAGGGTTAATGTGCTTATGTTTACTTTCTGACAGATTTCCTTGCCTTCACCTATAAATCAATAGCATCTATAACAAATTTACTTCCATAATGTAGAAGAGCAAAACCAATCTTTCTCTGACCACATATTCATTGTCTCTCTTTTTCTCTCTCTTATTATTTTAGATCTGTAGGTATCATAGTTTATTCAGTGGTTCACAGTCATTAGCACAACAATGATCAAATAGAAAGACCCAGGCATCAACCTGACAAGAGCAAGAAAACAGATGACTCCTGGAACTCATTTGTAATACAATAGTATTCTAGCAAGCTGTAAGTTTTTGACCTTAAGCAAGAGAAAGTTGATGACTTTTAATAGAGTTTTCGTTATAAACCTTTTTCTTTCAGCTTCAAAACTGCTGACTTTTTTTTTTAAGCCCCGCTTTTCTTATGATTGCTTTCAAAAGCATATTTCTGTTTTAGAGCTAGAGTTCACTTCCATAATGCTTGGTTAACTGTATGGACATTCACACTTGGTGGCAAGCCGAAGGCCTTGACAAGATAAAATAGAGCCCTAGAATACCTGCTCCCTTTCTAACCATAGATCACACATATCCTAAATACGAGAAAGTACTTCTTTGGTTCTAATTGTCTAAAAACTAACCTAATACTAACACAGTATTTTAGTTATACAACCCAGGAATTAAGGCATTTCTGATATGGCAGGGGGAGCAGAAAAGTGCTGGGTACAGAAAGGCAGGGTCCCTGGCGAGGGCTCCACTCTTGGGCCTGTGCCTACGGATTTAAGTGAGAACAGGTACTCCTGTTTTCATGCCCAAATGTTGCATTTTCCAAGACCACTCTGGCCTGCCACACCCCCCCATCCTGTGCCCGTATAAACCCAAGACCTGAGTGAGCACACACACGTGGCTGAAAGTTGAGACCAGCAGACAGCAGACAAGCAATGGCAGAACAATGCTGCAGAAAAAGGGAGCAGAGAAGTCTGCATGTCGTCTGATTCCTTCAGAATACCGGGCAAGAGCTTGGGATACAAAAGCCTCTCACACTGGCCCTCTGCCCTTGTGATAAGGCAGAGGGTCCATTGAGCTGATTAACACACAAGCCATTTGCAGATAGCAAATTTGAAAGAACTGTGTAACACACACTCACTGGGGTTTCGGGAGTCACAGACACCCATCCATAGACACTGCCGTGGAGCTGAAGCCCAAGAGCACTTGTCCTGTTTCTGCTCTGCCTGTCTGCATACTCCCCCAGGAGTTTGGCTTGGGGGAACCAAGGAGGTGAGCCAACCTCCTGTTGCACCACCCTGCAAGGGGAATCAGGGAACCGTTCCATTTCATTTCTGTTAATATGGATCTGGATTCAAGCATTACCAGTAACAGACAGTAGTAGGGAAATTTTAGGCAAATTAGTTACTTTCTCTAAGCCTTAGATTCTTCTTATCTCAACATTATTTATAAGAGCTCCTATGTCATAGGATTGTGGTGGGAATTGAATACGGTGTTTGTAAAGGAATTTAGAGATCCTGGTACATGACAACTACTTAGCAGTGGTGGTGAATATGTGTGCTTTTGGTTTGCAGCTAAATGTCATTGCTGAGTAGACAAGATGTTTTTAGTTGGCTGAAGAAATTAACTCTACCAATGGCATAGGAAATCCTGCAATTTGAGCCATGATAAGTGCTTCTTACTATCTTTATGCATTTTCTCCCTTTTTTGTTAGGCTAATGTAAAACCAGACTTTCTATATCCCTGGTATATCTTCTCACATTCCCAGTTAGGGGAGTATCACATTTGCTTTCTAAAACCCTGTCTTCTATATCTATTACCCAGAAATCTTCTCTCACTTCTTTCTTCCAGGCTCATGGTTCATTCAAAAACAGCCTTCCTCTAGCAGCTTTCCATGTTTTCCAGAGTTGCTGCCAATAAAACTAAAGAATGAACTTTAAGGAAACTTTAAACATGGTCTCATAGAATTAAATTATTGGAATTGCAGACTTAGAAATATCAATCTGTCACCTAATAAAGAAAAACCTGATAGTCTTTGTCCCAAGATAATTTTCTAGAAATGCCATTTATGTCAGTCTCAGGAATCAAAGCTGGCAACAAGATCCAGAGTAGGAGAATGGGTCAAAGACCCAGAGATAGAACTTACTTGGCAGCTTTGAGAGGTCAATTAATATAGCCTCCTTTCTTCCCTTGTGGCAATCCCAGAAGTAACTCAATAATAACCCACATTATGGATATATCCCAGATGGGTAGGGTGAGTAAGTACGAGCATTGTGAAGCTTTTCTAGAGAAAACTTTCTCTGTACTTCATCTCTTACATTGCCGTCTTCAACAGTAAATGATTTTTCTGCTTCTGTGACTTGATTCTGACCCTAATACCTTCTTTATTCCTAAATCCTTTTTAATTTACTATAGAAATCACCATTCCACACAGATATTTAGACTCTTTTGTATAGAGATGTAGTTAGCTTCATTGTTAGGTTACTTTCTTGTTTAAATTGTTTTTATTATGGTAAAACAGACGTAGAATTTACACTGAACTATTTTTATGTTTACAGTTCAGTGATCTTAAATACATTTGTATTGTTGAACAATGATCACCACCATCTATCACCAGAACACTTCATCTTGCAAAACTGAAATTCTATACTCATTAAACAACAAATCCCCTTTCCTCTTTCCCCTAGACTCTTGGAACCATAATTCTATTTTCTATTTGTGATTTTGACTAATCTAGGTACCTCATATAAGCAAAATCATCTATTGTCATTTTGTGAGTGACTTATTTCACATAGCTTAAAGTCCTAAATGTTGTTTTATTTTTAGCATACATTATAATTGCCATCCTTTTTTAAGGCTGAATAATATTTTGTTGTAATAGTTTATACACATATCACATTTTGTTTATCTATTCATCTGTCAGTGGGCACTTAGCTTGCTACCATGTTTTAGCTATTGTAACTAAATGGTACTATGAACAGTGTGTACTCAAATATCTTTAAGAGATTCTGCTTTTAATTTTTGTGACTATATACCCAGAAGTGAAATTGCAGGTTCATATAGCAATTTTTTTAAAACATTCTATTAGTAGCCACTATACTGATTTCCACAGTGCGTGCCAGTACCATTTTATATTCTCACCAACAGGGCACAAGGGTGCCAATTTCTCCACATCTTCACCAACAACTATTTTCTGTTTCCTGGGTTCCTTTCATTGACAGTAGCTATCCTAATGTGTGAGAATTGGTAGTTCATTTTTTTGTTTTGTTTTCTTTTGTTTTTATGAATACATTATATATATATATATATATATATATATATATATATATATATATGGAGCAAATGAGATACTTTGATATAGAAATACAATGTGTAATAGCCACATCAGGGTAAAACATTTATCCTTTGTGTTACAATCCAATTATACTATTTTAGTTATTTTCAGATGTACAATTAAATTATTATTAACTACAGTTATACTGTTGTGCTACCAAATACTAGATCTTACTCATTCTTTCTATTTTTGTACCCATTAATCATCCCTACATCCTCTCCAAGCCCCCGCTACGCTTCCTAGCGTCTGGTAACCATCCCTCTACTCTCTATTTCCACAAATTCAATTGTTTAAATATTTATCTCCCACAAATAAGTGAGAATATGCGAAATTCATCTTTCTGTGTCTGGCTTATTTTACCTAACATGATGACCTCCACTTCCATTCATGTTGTTGCAAATGACAGAATCTCTTTTTTATGGCTGAATATTACTCCACTTTGTATAAGTAGCATATTTTCTTTATCCATTCATCTGTTGATGGACACTTAGGTTGTTTCCAAATCTTTGCTATTGTGAATAGTGCTATAATAATAAGTATTGAAGTGCAAGGCAGGGTGCAGTGGCTCATGCCTGTAGTCCCAGCACTTTGGGAGGCCGAGGTGGGTAAATCAACTGAAGGTCAGAAGTTTGAGACCAGACTGGCCAACATGGGGAAACCCCATCTCTACCAAAAATACAAAACTTAGCCAGGCGTGGTGGCGGGTGCCTGTAATCCCAGCTATTCGAGAGGCTGAGGCAGGAGATTTGCTTCAACTTGGGAGGCGGAGTTTGCAGTGAGCTGAGATCACACCACTGCCCTCTAGCCTGGGTGATAGAGCAAGACTTTGCCTCAAAAATAAATAAATAAATATTGGGGTGCAGCTGCCTCTTCAACATACTGATTTCTTTCTTTTGAGTATGTATCTAGCAAAGGAATCGCTGGATCATATGGTATCTCTATTTCTAGTTTATGAGGAACCTCCAAACTGTTTTTCATAATGGTTGTAGTAATTTGCATTCTCACCAACAGTGTATGAGGATTCCCTTTTCTCCATATCTTTTCCAGCATTCGTTATTGCTTATATTTTGCATAAAAGCCAGTCTAACTGGGGTAAGATGATATCTCATTGTAGTTTTGATTTGCATCTCTCTGATAATCAGTAATGTTGAGCGCCTTTTCATATACCTGTTTGCCACTTGTGTGTCTTCTTTTGAGAAATACCTATTCAGATCTTTTGCCCAATTTTAAACCAGGATATTAGATTTTCTCCTGTAGAATTGCTTGAGCTTTGCATATATTCTGATTGTTAATCCCTTGTCAGACAGATTGTTTGCGAAGGTTTTTGTGGGTTGACTCCTTACTTTGTTGTTTCCTTTGCTGTGCAGATGTTTTCTATTCCTGCATTAGTTTGTTAAGAATAATGGCTTCTAACTCCATCCATGTTGCTGCAAAGGATATGGTCTTGTTCCTTTTTATGGGCACATAGTATTTCATGGTGTTTATGTACGGTATTTTCTTTATCCATTCTATCATTGACGGGTATTTAGGTTGATTCCATGTCTTTGCTATTGTGAACAGTGCTGCAGTGAATATACATATGCACGTGTCTTTATGGTAGAATGATTTATATTGTTTTGGGAATATACCCAATAATTTAATTGGTGAATCAAATGGTAATTCTTTTTTTAGTTCTTTGAGGAATCACCACATTGCTTTCCACAATGGCTGAACTAACTTACCTTCCCACCAACAGTGTGTAAACATTCCCTTTCCTCTGCAAACTCACAAGCATGTTTTTTTTTTTAATTTTTTAATAATAGCCATTCTGAGTGATGTGAGATAATATCTCATTGTGGTTTTGGTTTGCATTTTTTAATGGTCAGTGATGTTGAGCATTGTTTCATATGTTTCTTGGCCTCCTATATGTCTTCTTTTGAAAAGTGTCTGTTGTATCCTTTGTCCTTTTGTTAATGGGCTTGTGTATTAGTCCATTTTCATGGCGCTGATAAAGATATATCTGAGAATGTGTAATTTATAAAGAAAAAGAGGTTTAATGAACTCACAGTTCCACATGGCTGGGGAGGCCTCTGTCATGCCAGAAGACAGAAAGTGAAAGGCATGTGTCTTACAGGGCAGCAGACAGGACAGAATAAGAGCCAAGTGAAAGAAGTTTCTTCTTATAAAACCACCAGATCTGTGAGACTCATTCACTACAACAGAAAAGTACGGGAGAAACCACCCACATGATTCAATTATCTCCCATCAGGTTCCTCCCATAGTATGTGGGTATCATGGGAGCCACAATTCAAAATGAGATTTGGGTGGGGACACAGTCCAATCTTATCAGGTTGTTTGATGTTTGCTTAAAAATTTGTTTAAGTTCCTTAAAGATTCTGGATATTAGGCTTTTGTCGGAAGCATATTTTGAAAATATTTTCTGCCATCCTCTAGGATGTTTGTTTAATCTATTGATAGTTTCTTTTGCTGTGCAGAAGCTTTTTAGTCTAATTTGATTCCATTTATCAATTTTTGCTTTTGTTGCAATTATTTTGGTGTCTTCATTATAAAATCTTTGCCAGTTCCTATGCTCATAATGATATTTCCTAGGTTATCTTCCAAGGTTTTTATAGTATAAGGTTTTACATTGAATTCTTTAATCCATCTTGAGTTGACTTTTGTTTATATTGTAAAAAAAGAGGTCTAGTTTCAATATTCTGCATATGGCTAGCCAGTTATCCCAGCACCATTTATTTAATGGAGAAAGAAGTCCTTTCTCCATTGCTTGTTTTTGTCAGATTTGTCAAAGATCAGATGATTGTATCTGTGTAGTATTATTTCTGGGCCCTCTATTCTCTTCCATTGGTCTAAGTGCCTGTTTTTTGTACCAGTACCATGCTATATTGGTTACTGTAGCCCTATGGGGCTACAGTTTGAAGTCAAGTAATATGATGCCTCCAGCTTTATTCTACTTGATTAAGATTGCCTTGGTTAAAATTGCCTTGGCTATTTGGACTTCTTTTTGTTCAAAAGGCATCATACTACCTGATTTCAAACTATACTCTAAGGCCATAGTCACCAAAACAGCATGGTACTGGTATAAAAATAGGCACATAGACTAATGGAACAGAATAGAGACCCAGAAATAAATACTTAATGCCAACTGATTTTTCACAAAACAAACCAAAACAGAAAGTGGGGAAAAAACACCCTTTTCAACAAATGGTGCTGGGATAATTGGCTAAGCCATATGTAGGTGAATGAAACTGGATCCTCATCTCTCACCTTACACAAAAATCAACTCAAGATAGATTAAGGACTTAAACCTAAGACCCGGAGCTATAAAAATTCTAGAAGATAACATCAGAAAAACCCTTCTAGACATTGGCTTAGGCAAGGATTTCGTGATCAAGAATCTAAAAGCAAATGCAATAAGAACAAAGATAAATAACTGGTACCTAATTAAAGAGCTTTTGCATGGCAAAAGGAACAGTCAGCAGAGTAAACAGACAACCCACAGAGTGGGAAAAAATCTTCACAATCTATACATCTGACAAAGGACTAATAACCAGAATCTACAATGAACTCAAACCAATCATTAAGAAAAAAGACAATTCCATCAAAGTATAGGCTAAATACATAAATAGACAATTCTCAAAAGAAGATATACAAATGGCCAGCAAACATATGAAAAAAATGCTCAACATCACTAATGATCAGGGAAATGCAAATCAAAATCACAATGAGATATCACCTTACTCCTGCAAGAATGGCCATAATCAAAAACAAAAACAAAAAAAAACAGTAGATGTTGGCATGTATGCGGTGATCAGGGAATACTACACTGCTGGTGGGAATGTAAACTAGTACAGCCCCTATGGAATATGGTGTGGAGATTTCTTAAAAAACTAAAAGTAGAACTACCGTTTGATCCAGCAATCCCACTACTGGTTATCTACCCAAAGTAAAAGAAGTCATTATACAAAAAAGATACTTGCACATACATGTTTACAGCAGCACAGCTCACAATTGCAGAATTGTGGAACCAACCCAAATGTCCATCAATTAAGAAGTGGATAAAGAAACTGTGATATGTGTGTGCATATATATATATATATATGAATACTGAATAGTATTCCATTGTGTGTGTGTGTCTACACACACATGTATATATATATAGTGTGTGTATATATATATATATATATATACACACACACACACAATGGAATATATATATATATATATATTCCATATATACACACATATACACACAATGGGATACAATGGAATACTACTCAGCCATAAAAATGAATTAATTAACAGCATTTGCAGTGACCTGGATGAAATTGGAAACTATTATTCTAAGTGAAGTAACTTAAGAATGAAAAACCAAATTTTATATATTCTCACTGATACATGGAAGCTAAGCTGTAAGGATGCAAAGGCATAAGAATGATACAGTAGACTTTGGGGAGTTTGGGGGAAGAGTGGGAGGGGGACAAGGGATGAAAGACTGCAATTACAGTGCAGTGTATACTGCTTGGGTAACGGGTGCACCAAAATCTCACAAATCACTGCCACTAAAGAACTTACTCATGTAACCCAATAACTTATAGAAAAATACTACCCAATAACTTACAGAAAAAAAATAAAAATAATTTTCTTTCTAGTTTTGGGAAGAATGTTGTAGTTTGAAAGGAATAGCATTGAAACTGTAAATTGCTTTGTCCATTATGGCCATTTTAACCATATTGATTCTGCCTATCAATCAGCATGGGGTGTTTTTCCATTTGTTGGTGTCATCTCTGATTTCTTTGAGCAGTGTTTTTAAATTTTCATTGCAGAGACTTTCTACTTCCCTGGTTAGCTGTATTCCTAGGTATTTTATTCATTTCATAGCTATTGTGAATGGGATTGTGTACCTGATTTTGTTCTTGGCTTGTATTTTGTTGGTGTACTGAAATGCTATGTAGGTTGATTTTGTATACTGAAATTTACTGAAGTTGTTTATCAGTTCAAAAAGCTTTGGGCAAGGCTATGGGGTTTTCTGGATATAGAATCATGTCGTGTATAAACAAAAATAGTTTGACTTATCTCTTCTTATTTGGATATCTTTTATGTATTTATCTTCTGACTGCTCTGGCAAGAAATTCCAATACTATGTTGAATAGAAATGATGAGAAAGGGCATCCTTGTCTTGTTCCAGTTTTCAAGGGGAATGCTTTTAGCATCTGCCCATTCAGTATGATGTTGGCTGTGGGTTTGTCATACGTGGCTTTTATGATTTGAAAGTACGTTCTTTCCATACCTAGTTTATTGAGACTTTTTTACATGAACAGATGTTGACTTTTGTCAAAAGCCTTTTCTGCATCTATTGAGATAATCATGAGATAATAATTGTTGTTTTGAGTTTTGTTTATTCGATGAATTACATTTATAGATTTGCATATGTTGAACCAACCTTGCATTCCAGGGATAAAGCCTACTTGATTGTGGTGGATACAGGAGTTGATAGATGAAATAGCCAGAGTGCTGGTTCTTTCTCATGTATGTGTATGAGTATTCCTTTAGTGCAGGTTAAATTAAGTTGAGCCAGCAGACTTCTTTTCTGGACATTTTAACAGGGCTGAAGTTTTGTGCATGGTCTTTATTTGCAGCTGAATTCTTGTTTTTGGTTTCACAGAGGGCTACATTAGCCAAGTATTTTTGGTGTTAAAGTCTTGGGTGTGATCCAGCAGGTTGGTGGCACTTAAGTATAATGGTCAGTAAGTAGGTTCTTGCTCAGTTATGTGATTCCTCTGTATTTCCTCCCATTTGTAGCTGTGCTCCTTCTCCATGCTCTGAAAGTGTGGCTTCCTCTTCCATTTGCATGCTGGCTGCAGATTGTGACTTGGCCCTCCCTGGCTGTGGAAGGCCATAGCTCACCATGACCCATCATGGAGAGCCAGCACACCATGGCTCTGGAATAATGTTCCCTTTCTAGATTGGAGGCAGAAGAGGAAGAAACTTTAGTGGTGGTTGCAGTCTAGTGTCTTTCACTTGTCTCCTGGGGCTCCTCCCCAGAGACATGAGGAACTGTAATCAATACATGCCAACAGCCTGGGAATGGAGTGGTTTTGGTGTTAGTCCAAGCTGGGGCATGGGGCTCTGCCTGGTGATGAGCACAGCAGGTAGATGGGACCTGTGGGAGACTAAGTGGCATCATTTTCTTAGAGCAATTGCAGCTTGCTGGGGTGTGGATAAAGCACTCAGAGTCATTACTCCTTCCCCAGTCAAGGGCACCTAGGGCAGTTCCACTGCAGAGGCAGTTGCAGAGGGGCTTTCAGTTGCCCCTGGGAGCCCCACCTCTGATAAATGCAGAGCTGCTTCTACTGGGAGTGCTCAGCCAGGGATGGGGTGGCTGCACTGCTGGCCTGAGCTAGGGGCTCTACTTGTTGCTGGGTAGGAATTGAAGGCTCACATGGAGGAGAGAGTGGGCTGTGATGTACTATAAACTCTGGTGAAGCTCTTTGTTTTTTTCTCCAGACTGAGGCAAGCAGGGACAGAGCTGTCAGTTGCCTCTATGTTGCTCTGCATGCCAGTCTGAAGGCTTTGGTGGAGTGGGCTCATGAGGGAAATCACCTGACCCCAGGATTGCAAAGATCTATGGAGGAAGTGTGGGTCCTCAAAATTTTTCACTCACTCACCATTTTCCCACAGAGTCAGAGCCTCCTCTGACTCTGTGCTGCCTGTCTGGCTCCTTTCCATTCTGCATGCGTTGAGTTATTTCCTTGATGAATCCGAATGTGTTCACCTGGAGTTTCAATTGAAGATGTATTATTCACTCACCACTTTTTCTTCTCACCATGAGAGCAGCACACACTAGCTGCTTCTACTTAGCCATCTTGGCCCTCCCCTGTCTTCAGTTTCTTCGTCAATGTTTTATGGTTTTCTGTGGGAGTCGCTCCAGCGTAGAGACCCCCAAGAGTGTCTCCGCCATAATGGAGTTAGACCCCAGAAGCATTTCCCCCCCCAGAGGCAGTCGAGCTATGGGAAAGTAGGAACTAAGGATGAGAAGTAAAGTAAAAGAACTATTTTGAACTCCTAGTTGCTTACACAATGGCCTGGTGACGGTTATGTGGTGTTACTAAGACATTGTGTTTTATCTTGGTTCCTGCCTTGGATTTGTTTTATGACTCTATTTACCAGGTACTGCTTGAACCCTGTGATTATTCATGTGATTCTTTAAGATGACTGCTCTTGAAATTTATGGTGGGACTAACCTTTAAAAGAATGATACCCTGTTAAATATAAAACTGTTTCACTATAGGT